>CM077151.1:46665638-46804721 GCA_039583875.1 Platanthera guangdongensis
TTTAGGCAAGCTTACTAGGAGTTCGTATGCTAGTACGGACCGAAGAAGATCTTTTGTTTTTGATGTTATTCATTCTGATATCTGGGGACCTTGTACTGTAAGTTTTTGAATGATTATAAGTATTTTATTAGTTCATTGATTGTGTATCTCATGTTACGTGACTATATTTGATGAAAACTAAAAGTGGTGTGCTTACCTACTTCTGAGATTTTCATAAGCTTGTACAAATACAATACACTGCGGTGATTAAGGTACTAAGGTCAGATAATTAGCAGGATGCACTAACAAGGCAATGGGGGAATACTTATTAGCTCATGAGATATTGCACCAGACCACCTGTGCCTACACACCGGCACAGAACGGGGTGGCGGAGAGGAAGAACAGACATCTTCTGGAGGTGGCAAGGAGTATGATGCTAAACATGAAGGTGCCTCAGAGTTTGTGGGTATATGCGACGTTAACAGCGACACAACTGATCAACAGGATGTCATCACAGATTCTAAGGTGGAAGTCTTTGTGTCAGTAATTACAGGGACATAATGTGGGGATACTTCCCTTGAAGGTATTCGGGTGTTGTGCTTCATGAAGGACAACAAGCTGGTGTCGGTAAGCTTAATGCAAGGTCAATCAAGTGTATGTTTGTGGGTTATTATCGTACTCAGAAGGGGCACATGTGCTGGAGCCCAGTGGAGAAAAGATGTTTCGTGAGATTGGATGTTCACTTTAGAGAGCTAGAACAGTACTACCAAAAGAGGGAGTCCTACCTATATTAGACTCGTCAGATACCGAAAGTATGAGGCTAGAAATAGAAAGGTTGGTGACATATCTGGGAGTATGACAGGAGGATCTGCGAAGGAGGAGCAGGAGAGTGATGATGAGCGGGAGGAGGAGATTGAGGAGCAGAGGCAAGATGTGAGACCTACGGCTTTGGGGGAACTATTGACATACAGTGGGAGGAGAAAGATTCCAGCAGTACCAGATCCAGTGTCGGTGCCCAGTCTAGCTCCTAGTCCCTTGCCTACGTCGCCCCCTTCTCCTGGAACACCTACATCTCCACAAGCCTCAAGTGATATCCTTTCCCTCCACCTACTTCTTCTCCTATGTTACGGAAGACTACTCGCAGCAATGCGAGAAATCCTCCTGACCGATATGGTTGGTATCTTGCATCATTTATCTTTTACGATCATATCTTCTCTACACACAAAGCATTCATTTCAGCTTTTGTTAGTGTTATTGTACCTAACAATTGACAGGTTGTCAAAGACGATCCGAAATGGAAGGCAGCGATGAAGGAAGAGATGGGGATCTTGAGAAGAACACCTGAGAGCTGGCACTGCTGCCAAAGGACAAGAAAGTCGTTGGGTACAATGGGGTGTTCACCGTAAAACAGAACCCAGATGGACAGGTTAAACGCTACAAAGCTCGATTGGTTGTCAAGGGGTATAGCCATACCTATGACATCGATTACGACTAGAAGTTTGCACCCGTTGCAAAGATGAGCACCGTTAGAACTCTCATCAGCCTGTCAGTGAACGGTGGATGGATGTTGCACCAACTAGATGTGAAGAATACATTCTTCATGGAGTTCTAGCAGAGGAGATGTACATGAAGATACCATCAGGGTTTGGTACGGCCAAGATAGAAGGCAGAGTATGCAGGCTGAAGATATCCCTCTATGGGCTGAAGCAGTCACCCCGTGAGTGGTTCGCAAGATTCATTAGAGCAATGATTGGAATGGGATATCGCTAGATCAATGCAGATCACACTGTGTTTTTCAAGCAGAATGAAGGTCACACCACCATGCTTGCAGTGTATGTGGGACGACATGATCATTACATGAGATGATGAGCAGGAGATTGGCCGCCTCAAGGGGGCCCTTGGCAAGGAGTTCGAAGTGAAGGACCTAGGCCTTCTTAGGTATTTCTTTGGGATCGAGATTGCGTATGAGGCAGAGGGAATAGTCCTTTCCCAAAGAAAATTTGTGTTGGATCTCCTCACTGAAACTGGGATGTTGGGGTGCAAACCTGCTGCCAGCGCCAATCGATCAAAGGTGTCAACTAGGTACAGAGTCCGGAGAACTAGTAGATCGGGAAATGTATCGAAGGCTAGTTGGGAAGTTGATCTATTTGATCCACACTCGCCCGACATCTCATTCTTTATAAGCGTGGTGAGCCGCTACATGCATGACCCGAGGAAGGGCCATATGGATGCAGTGTACCAGATTCTGCAATACTTAAAGAGTGCCCCTAGAAGGGGCTGGCCTTCAAAAGGAATGAGCACGTGAGGATTGAAGGCTATTGCGATTCTGACTGTGCAAGTTGTGTGAATGATAAGAGGTCTACTTTAGGCTATTGCATATTCGTGGGAGGCAAGCTGGTCTTATGGAGGAGCAAGAAGCAGTCGGTAGTGGCTAGATCGATAGCAGAGGTGGAGTACAGAGCCATGACAGTAGGGGTTGCAAGCTCCTGTGGATGAAAGGAATGCTTGGGAGTTGAAGTTGGACCAAGGAGATGGGATGAAGTTGTGGTGTCACAATCAGTCAGTCATCAGTATTACAAACAATTCAGTCCAACACGATCGCACCAACCATGTAGAGATTGATAATTTTTTATCAAGGAAAAGCTTGATAATGGACTACTTGAGTTGAGTCGCATGCCGACCAAGGGGCAGGTTGCAGACTGCTTAATCAAGAGACTCGGTTCAGAGGATATGATCAGGGATTTTAACAAGATGGGCTTAGTAAATATCTTTTGTCAATTTTGAGAAGAAGTGTTATGATATTAAAACTAGTATTATAGGCTATAAATAGCCATGTTTGCCATAATAATAATAGACTTCTTCGTTTTCAACTGTTTTTTTTTTACTTTACATTGCGTGGATGCGACTTTATATTTCAAGTAGTATTTTGGCTCAAACTAATTGTTAATTTCTTTTCAGCAAACATTTGTTTCTTATTTTCTCGGTACTTAATTTCTAGCACTTTTATAACTTAATTTCTAGCACTGTTTTAATGTGCAATTGTGATCTGAGTGTCTTATTGTAACTATTCGCAATCAATTGAAATTATTTGTGCAAGTCTTTTAATTTTGTTGTTTAATTATTTTTTCTTCAAAAATAGTTGCTTGTTGAATCGTGCGCATTGCATTAGGGATATGGTTTATATCGTGAGCATCATGTTCATTGGATTATGTGTTTGCATTCATTCACAACATAGTGAGTTTGTAATTTCATTTGAAAGCTTTGCTTATTAAGGCTAGGTTATGTCTTGAGCATCATGTTCATTCTCTTGTGCATGCATTCATTCACACCTTCATCTTAGTTGGCTGTAATATCATTTCTATGAAGCACCGGTACGGGTACGGGTACCAGGTACGATACGTATCCGGTACGGGTACGGGTCCGGGTACGATACGTATAAATTTTAAAATCAAGGATACGGGTACGGCGGGAAACGTTGTATTAAATTTAATAAATATATATGTATATATCACAAATACAATTATAAGAACTATCTAATTGAACTAACTAATTGAAATAACTAACTAATTGAAAGAAGAGAAGACGAAGAAGAAGAAGAAGAACGTCGTGCTTTGTAGTATCATTTGCATTTGCCACATGCATGCTTACATTTATATAGAGTTAGGGCTATCATGACTCGGCTCCTAACGGACCCTTTGGCTCCTATCGGAGCCTCCGGACCCGGCATCCTCTTCGCTTTGCCTACATTTCCCCCTTTGTAGCTCTTCTTTTCCCTTTGTTTCTTAGTGGACCCTTTGGCTTCTATCGGAGACTCCGGACCCGGCGCCCTCTTCACTTTGCTTTTTTTTCCCCTTTATAGCTCATCTTCTTCATCGTGTAGCTACTTTGCCACATTTGTTTATCTTTTTTATATAAGCTCACCTATAAAGACCCTATCACATTGTTCGCTTGTCCTACATTTGACAACACCTTTGCCCTCTTTGCCTCCACTAGAAATATTTGTGCCTTACCTCCATGGATAGTTGTGACCACTAAAGCTCTCATTATTCCTATTCTAGGAGAATGTTTTAGTAGAAATTAAAAGAAATAAAGTTTTATTATTCAAACTTACACAAATCAATACATTTCTCTCAAATATAAACACAAGAAGGAATCCCAAAAACAGAATCTGAGATATGGGACTAATCACAGAAGGAGGCTAATTGGACACCAATTTGAGCTATTTACACACCAAATACCAACACTCTCATTAAGATGGGCGAAAGATATGCAGTAAACTCATCTTGTCACACAATCTACATAAATCCAGTGTGCTAATTCCTTGGTTAGACAATCAGCCAGTTGTTCTTTTGTAGCAATATGTCTTAGTTTTAGTATTCTGACATCCAGCTTTTCTTTGATGAAGAACCTATCGATCTCTGTATGCTTGGTTCTATCATATTGGACTAGATTGTTTGCAATGTTAATGGCTGACTTGCTATCACACCAAACATGCAGTATCTTAATGTGGATCTCTTGTCATCTGCTCAGCTAGCTCAGTCAAAGTCGCAATAGCCCTTGATATTCAAATGTCCATTCTTTCAGAAGATCAGTCCCTTTACTGGTGCTTAGTACCTAAGAATCTGATACATTGAATCCAAGTGCCCCTCCCTGTGATCGTGCATATAACGGCTACTACACTCACAATAAAAGATATGTCGGGCTACTACAAGTCTCTGATACCTCTCTTTATCAGTTGGCTCTCCTGCCTCAGTATTGAGCTTGGACTTCTGATTAATAGGATCAACTGTGGGCCTGCACCCCAGCATACTCATCTCTTTGAGTAGATCTAACACATATTTCCGTTGAGATAGAACGATTCCCTCTGCACCGCGAGCTACTTCAATCCCAAGGAAAGTATTTTAGCGCCCCTAATCCTTCACTTCAAACTTCTTGCCCAATCTCGTCTTTAGCCGAGCAATTTCCTTCTTGGCATCACTTGTAATAATCATATCGTCCATGTACACAACAATCATTGTAGTGTGATTTCCACTCCGCTTATAGAATACGGTATGATCGGCATTGGTCTGCCAATATCCCATGTTAACCATCGCTTTCCTAAGTCTGTCAAACTAGGCTTGAGGAGACTGCTTTAGCCCATACATGGATTTCTTGAGTCTACACACCTTGCCTACCATTTGTTTTGTGTCAAAGTCTGGTGGCACCTTCATGTATACTTCTTCCAGTAGATCCTCATGAGAAAAAAACATTCTTTATGTCGAGCTAAGGATATTAGTGTCCTTACCGTGCTCATTTTGGCGACAAGTGCAAAGGTTTCATCGTAGCCGATATCGTAAGTCTGACTGTAACCCTTTGTTACCAATCGAGCCTTGTAGCTTATTTTAGCTGCTCCTGGTCCTTCACTTCAAACTTCTTGCCCAATCTTGTCTTTAGCTGAGCAATTTCCTTCTCATCATCACTTGTAATAATCATATCATCCATGTACACAACAATCATTATAGTGTGATCTCTATTCCGCTTATAGAATACTGTATGATCAGCATTGGTCTGCCAATATCTCATGTTAACCATCGTTTTCCCAAGTCTGTCAAAACTAGGCTTGAGGAGACTGCTTTAGCCCATACATGGATTTCTTGAGTCTACACATCTTTCCTACCGTTTGTTTTGTGCCAAAGTCTGGTGGCACCTCCATGTATACTTCTTCCAATAGATCCTCATGGAGAAAGACATTCTTTATGTCGAGCTGGTACAGTTTTCATCCCCATTTGTTGCTAAGAATATTAATGTCCTTACCGTACTAATTTTTTTGGAGACGAGTGCAAAGGTCTCATCGTAGCCGATATTGTAAGTGTGATTGTAACCCTTTGTTACCAATCGAGCCTTGTAGCACTCAACCTGACCTTATGGATTTGTTTCACAGTGAAAACTCACTTACACTCAACTGCCTTTTTTCCTGGTGGTAGCGACACGAGGTTCCAAGTTTTGTTTTCTCCAATGCGCCAAGTTCTTCAAGCATTGCAACTTTCCATGTGGATCCTTCTTAGCAACCTTCCAACACTTAGGAATAGAAACAATGTCCAAAGATGTAATGAATGCTCATATGCAAGGGATATATGGGAGTAGAAACAAATTTGGCAATGTCATGTGAAAATTCATATCGATCAGGTGAGACTCTCCGCATTCTTTAGGGAACTCCGTCTTACCGGCAAGTGAGTGGAAGTAGAGAGATGAGGGGTTATTTTACTTGGGATATCTGAACTTGTGGTGGATGGTGCAGATGTCTCAAGGATTGGAGTAGGCAGAGGCAAGGGCCTTGATACAGGTGGCAATTTAGGCATTGTAGTCTCACTCGGCTGTCTTCTTCTCGTATACACTCTTAACTCCCCCTGAATTTAAGGTTCATCATCAACAGATTCACTCTCCTCAAGAATCGGTAGCTCAACTGACTCTGCTTCCTTTAGCACAGGAGACAACGGGATACTCACTATCCGCCTCTGCCTTCTTCTTGTCTCATATTATTTGTACTGAGTGATTGTTACCCTTCGCACAATTGCCGGAGGAGCCACCCGTCGTCGGGATCACCGAAGCGCGCATATGAAAACCACCTTAATTAATTCGTGTAATTAATTGGTTTTAATTAGTTAATATTATTTAGCCTTATTATGTTTAATGTTATATGTGCCCCTCTTCCCTATATAAGGAGGTGGTGTGGGAGTGTTTGGTTCATCTTGGTTATTAGGGTTGTGCTCTCTTTTGAGAGGTGTCATTAAAGGACCCAGCCTCCATGATCTTGGTCGGAGTTCGCTCTGGATTGTATCCGTGTTCTTGTTCAATGCAATCATGTCTCGCTTTTCTTTGTAAGAAGTATCAATAATCCCACCTGCTTCCCCCGCCCACTTGTTCCACGTCGTTGGGACTCGAGCTACGCTGGATACACTCGTCTCCATCGAATGCCGCTTCGACATTCAAGACAACCTCCTCGCCTCGTTGTCTGCCTCCTTGCAGGTACTTCTCCGGCATCATGATGACTGCCAGATCCAGCCCACGCCCCTTCCAGCGGCAACCGTAGCAGCCCGCATCTTCCTGCAGCCGAACTTCCAGCACCACTTCTGGCAGCAGCAACAGACACACACATCTTCAGCGTCGTCGGCTGCCCGATTCTGCCGCGGTGATCCCGACATCCACAGCAACAGTCGCACCTCCAGTGTCGTTTACGGCTGCAAAGGCAGCAGTCTTCCTCACCATGTCGCCTGCACCTCTAGCTTCATTGTCTCCTTACCTGCTGGCCTCGGCACAGCTCCCACCGCCTCGCCTAATCTTTCCCGCATGGGCTCGCTTCCCATCAAGCCACACGCCTGCTGCCGCAGTTCTCCTCTTTCACACGCCAGTCACCCTGTTCTCGAGCCCCCCCATACCGCAATCCCTCCCACTTTAATTTTGTCTCTTCCTATCTGTTGGCACAAGTCTCCACCCTAAACTCCCACCTTCTCATATCCACACCTCACTTTCCCCTCTCCCTTCCATGGCCAATATCATCCACTCCCTTCTTTTTATTTTTACACGAGCAGCCCCTACCCGATCTTGGCCGCTATTTCCTCATCGCAATTACCACCGCGCCCGACAAACTTTTCAAACTTGACCTTGCGGGTAAGGTCGATTTTCAAGAGCGATGGAATGTTACCCACGCACAATTGTGGGAGGAGCCACCCGTCGTCGGGACCATCGGAGCTCGTATGGAAATCACCTTAATTAATTCGTGTAATTAATTGGTATTAATTAATATTAATAGCCTTATTTTATGTTATGTGAGCCCCCCCCCCCCCCCTCCTCCCTATATAAGGAGGTGTTATGGGAGTGTTTTGTTCATCTTGGTTATTAGGATTTTGGCTCTCATTTGAGAGAAGGGTCATTGGAAGACCCAGCCTCCTTGATCTTGGCCGGATTTCGCTTCGGATTGTATATGTGTTCTTGTTTAATGCAATCATGTCTCGCTTTTCTTTGCAAGACGTATCAGTGATTCTCCAAGAGGCGAGTCAATCGAAGAGGGGTAATATGTCTCAAGCTCTATAAATGTGACATCTATACTGAAGAATAACTTTCTCTCCACCGAACTCCAACATACACTCTTTTTGGGTAGCCGAATACCCAACAAAAACACACTTCAAGGCCTTTTGATCCAATTTTCCCACATTTGGCCTTGTCATTCACAAAGTACACAACCAAAGGTCTTGAAGGGAAGAATATCTTCATTCTTCCCTCGCAGCATCTCAATCAGAGACTTCTAGTCCAATACTTGTGAGGGCATCCAATGATTAAATAGGTTGTTGTTAGCACGATTTGTCCCAACAAGTACTTTGGTACCTCCATTGTGATCATCATAATCTGAGTTTCTTCCAAAAGGTATCTGTTCTTTTGTTCTTCTACTTCATTCTACTCTGGTTTATATAGACACGTAGTTTGATGTTAGATTTCTTGTGAGAACAAGTACTCTTCAAACGCCCTGTTGATGTACTCTGTCTCATTGTCAGACTTTAACACCTTTACGACTGCACTGTGTTGAGTTTGAACCACTTTATGAAAATCCTTGAAGCAAGCAAACACATCTCTCTTGTTTTTCATTAGGTATTACCAAGTCACACGAGAAAAACAATGGAGAAAAGACACAAAATACCTAAATTCATTCACAGTAGGTGTGGGACATGGTCCTCAAACATCAGAATGTACTTGATTAAAAGGATAAGAACACCTACTACCAAAATTGGAATAAGAAATTTTGGTATGTTTTCCCAGTTCGCATGCATCACATACAAGTTTGTTATAATTAACTTTCTCAAACAAAATGTGATACATCTGTCTTAAAACAGGAAAGGAAGGATGACTCAGACGTCGATGATGAAGTATGAGTAAGTCCTCTACGCTTCTTCTACCCCCTGTAGTGTCCTCTACTAGTGTTGAAAGAGTCGAGTCCATATTCTCCTTATCTAGGTACTACATGTCACTATGTCATGTACCAGTCCCAAGTCTCATGTCGGTCTCCCTCTGCTGGAAGATCTTCTTTGGGATATCAAACAAGACGACACATTTCAGTTGAGATATAATTCCACTACTGAATAAAAGATTCACAGGAAAGGAAGGAGCATGCAGATTGGACAAAGTTAAAGTGTTGGAGCATTGCACAGTACCCTTACCAACCACTGGCTGAGCAGTGTCATCGACAGTCTGAATGCACTCTGAGACTGCTAGGGGAGTGTATGAAAGAAAATCCTTCGCATCCCAGTAATATGTTGACAGGCACCTGAGTCGACTATCCAATCTACTGAGTCAGTGGTTGATGTAGATGCGAGGGCAAGTGTATTCTAAGAACTTGTGGTTTTATGAGCAAAAGAGGCAACGTTGTCCCTGGATGAAGCTGCAGTAAGTGTGTCATTAGTCGCACACTCCTGTTTCTTCCACATCAGTTGAGAGTAGGCATCTGTGTTTCTCTGCTCCTCTGAGTAACTTGCATCAACCATATTTCTTTTTGTCTCCTCACATGCAATCATTAGATTTGCTCGGTAGCCTCCTCTATCGCCTTTATGACCCCAATAGCCGCCATCACGATTTTCAAAGTGACCCCTGTCCACCTGTTTCTCGCTCATTTGGTGGCTTGGGGCCCACGACCGCGAACCACAATTGTAACATTGTCGTGTCTCGCTCTTGTATCTCGTGTGCCCTAGATTGGTGACCGCTAGAGCCGATTTCGCTCTTGAAAGAGTGGTTGCACCAGACCAGAGCTTAATCCTGGTCTCCTCCTGCATCATGGCTGAGATATACTCATCCAGGGTGGGGATTTTTTGCTAAGCAAGTAGTATTGCACACCTCGGCTCAAATGTCGGGTTTAATCCTCTCTTATAATGCATAGTCCGCCTATGAGCATCTCGCTCCCCTTTTCTGCACTCGAGGTCTTTGCAACATGCAACTGGAGAAAAATGATCATAGTCTAGCCACAGTCGCTCCAGATCTGCGACATACCCCTGGATCAATCTATCTCCCTACGTTATTGTCTTTATCTCTCTCTCAATATAAAAAACCTTCATGTTATTGTCGGCCCCTGCATAGATCCTGCAGCATTCCCAAACATCACTCACTGACTGTCATACATTGTGACAACGATAGATGCGACCATCGAGTTTAGGAGTCAAGTGTGCAGCAGGCTATGAGTAGTCTTCCACTCGTTCTATCCAATTGATTCCTTCTTTGGCTCTCCCTTCTCACCAGTCAGATAGCCCTCCAGATTCCTCACAGAGAGCTCCCTCTTCACCCGACAAGACTAGCTTAAGTTTGTAGTTGATCCATCGAGTTTTAGCTCCACGGGAAGAAGATCCAGCTTCATTGGAGGCGACGACTAATGAGTCAAACCCTTACCTTTGGACATTCGCAATAACTCAAAAAATACTTTTAAGTCTGCGTCCGTCATTTTTCCGACCAATTTTTCCATGAGCATGCACAACTCTTGATTTATTTATTTTTTCTGAGCAAATGAATTTCTCCTGAAACCCGCACCGATAAGTTCTCCCACCGTCGCAATCCTACTGCGCACGCGACAGACTCGCACCACTGCAATCCCAATGTGCACGATGTGTATCAATCCTTGCCTCGCTCCTGTGAATCTCTTTGCGCTCCTTCCTATGGCATTGTCGCGTGCTCCTTCTGTCGCTCGTGCGCGGAATGAAAGTTGTCGCACGCTCCTCCATAGCCGCACGCGGCACTGTCGCGCGAGTCCGACGATCCTTCTCCTTCTCTCTGGCGCAATCCGCACGTTCTGTTGCACGACGAGTGGCGCCCGATCCTTCTTCCTATGGCGATTCTGGATGTGCGCTTTCTCCCTACGGCGATTCCAGATGCGCTCTTATCCCTGCAGCGATTCCAAATGCGGGCGATTCCAGATGTGCGCTCCTCCCTGCGGCGATTCCAAATGCGCGCTCTTCTCCTAGCGGCAATTCTTCTCCCTGCCGAGTTCCGGAGGCGATTCTTCTCCCTGCAGAGCCGTGAATATGCCTTTGCGAGCACGGCTAGGTGCTCCTACTCCCCCTGCGCACGTGGTACTCCCACACTCCCTTTGCCGGCTCCTTTACTCCTCTGACGATGTTCCTTTCCCTCGTGCGTGTCCCTTTCTTCACGCTACTAGCAAAGGAGGTGCGGATGTGGGAGAATTCCAAATCTGGCTCTGATACCAAGTAGAAATTAAAAGGAATAATGTTTTATTATTCACACACATACATGAATCAATACATTTCCCCATATATGCACACACAAGAGGGAGACCAAAAACAGAATCTGAGATATGAGACTAATCACAGAATGAGGTTAACTACACACCAATTTGAGCTATTTGCACACCAAACACCAACACTTTTTGATAGGAAAGGGATGAACTGGTCCGTCTTAAGGGCTGGCTTCCACGTCTAGCTCTTATAGATTCACCCTGCATCAATTTGCCTCTTGTAATCCTCCTTGTTTTGATTCTGAATAAAATTGTTCTTTGAGTTTGCTCCTGCGGATTTAGAGCCATGGATCATTGTTGCCCTAGCAGCAACACTAACTATTTCCCCTTGAGCTGCACCCGTGTCCCTCTCCATGTAGAGTCAGCTAATAGAATCATATGTTGGTCATCATCTAATCAGTCTTATCCTAACTATTTTGTGTCGGTTTTTATGCATTCCTATTGAGTTGTTGTCTGAGGTGTTAGACTGTTTTTTGCAAATCATTTTAATTACTTCTATGTTACTTCAAATTTACTTATTTTTCTTCCCAAAACCTTATGTTTATTGCTTCTTTTTTCTTCAGTCCTCTTGGCATTATTATCAGTTTTATGGGCACATCTACTCTTTGTTGTACATTTCCAAACTACAAAATTAATATTTTCAAATATTTTATGTTAAGAAATATCACTATAGCAACTCCTCTCCTATAAAAACTCATTAGTCTATTCTCCTTGATAATTTACAAAGTTAAAATACATTTTTCGGAACTTATTAACTGGCATCTAATTAATAATGCATGAAAAATGATTCTAAATTTGACTTGAAATTGGAGGGATAATGCTAATATGGTGATGCTTATTATATATTTGGTTTTGTTAAAAGCTCTGTTCCTTCTTCTCATAACAATAAGGGTTGTTATCATGCTGATATTGAAGGATTGACAGTCTTTAAATATAAACAATCCCATTAGGTGGCGGACATTATGCCACAAGAAGCTACATTGAAGCTGGATATAGCAGGGATACTATCATGCACAGAAGAAAATCCAGCTATATTTGACAGCGATAATAATCATTCACATCAAAAACTGGGAGATCCTAGCCATCCATCAAACATCGATCACATAACAGATGTAGAAGCTGATGGTGGAGCTGTTCCTGTCACGAATCCAGAAAATATCTACCAATACGAGACCAAGATAGCAAACTTGGCTCGGAGAAATACACTTCTCGAAGGACAACTTTCTGCTGCATTAGCAAATCAAGAAGCTACTGAGAAAAATCTGTCTTCAGTATGAAAATCAGGCAGGAAATGGAGAAAAGGATCAATGAAACTTTGAAGGAAGTTGATTTGTTGAAAGACAAATTGACAAATCTGGAACTGGTTGAAGAAGAAGCAAATAGCATCTCGAACATGGTTCACTCGGATAATGTGCGGCTCGAGCATGATGTTGCTTTCCTGAAAGCAGTTTTAGATGACACCCAAAAGGTCCATAGCATTACCACCAAGTTTTTTAAAAAAAACAAAACTTTTAATTGGATGTCAACATTGTTTGCATGATTCAGGAGTTGCGCTCTACTCGAGGAGTACTTGCTGGAGAAAGGTCAAGGGCCTTTCAGCTCCAGGTAGCAACCCTTAACCCTAAACTCTAACATATATGTATAGGACAATTTTCGTGCTTTGAGCATGGAACTAAATAATTTTCCGATTCTAGGGTCTGTTTCTTTCAAATATTTTTGAACGGCAGACAAATTTTTAAATACTTTGATCACAGCTGTATAAACAGAAAAGTTGTTTTTTTAGAACTGTGGTTTATATTACTTTTCCGATAGTATTTTATGAATTTTAATTATTTTATTTAATTAGTAAGTTATTTTAATTAATCATATACTAATCATGACTGATTTATCGTATTATATATTATAAAGTTTATAGTAATATCTGCTTCAACCATTTTTATTAATGTGACAGTAGTAATTTATTAAACAGTCGCCAATCTTAAGCACTTTTGATAGTACTAATCGTATTAAACAGTGAACAATTCTTAAACACTTCAAATAATAATCTTATTCAATATTGTAGAAATGGAGAAAGCCAACCTTGTATATATGTCCACTTGATACAAATACAAAGAATGAGTACATATATATAGATGAGAGAAAGAGAGAGAAAAGTCCTATACACAATGTGGGACTAAAGAGAGGAGAGAAAAAAGCAATAAATGCTATACAAATGGGCCTAATGTTAAGTGGGCTTTTCCAACACTCCCCCGCAAGCTGGAGCGTATAGGTCATATGCACCCAGCTTGGATAAACATTGGTAGAACAGAGTGCTTGATAAGGCCTTTGTGAGGATGTCGGCAACTTGATCAGTTCCTGGAACATGCTTTAATTCAAGTTTCTTCAATTGAACCTTTTCACGAACTAAGTGACAGTCAACCTCTATATGTTTTGTGCGCTCATGAAAGACCGGATTCTTTGCGATGTGTATGGCGGCTTGACTATCACAAAATAGAACAGCAGAGGAGGGGAGTTTTACTCCCAGGTCAGTAAGGAGACTTTCAAGCCATGTGAGTTCTGAAACGACTGAGGCCATCGATCTGTATTCAGCCTCTGCAGAGGAACGAGCCACCACAGCTTGTTTCTTACTCTTCCAAGTAATAAGATGCCCACCAAAATACGTACAGAACCCACTAGTTGACCTTCGATCGTCCAGGGAACCCGCATAGTCGGCATCAGAATAGGCAACCAATGCGGGAGCAGAGTCGGAGGTTTTGTAAACCAGCCCTTGGCCTGGAGCTCCCTTAAGGTATCGGAGAATCCGTTCAACCGCTTGGAGATGAGAAGCCCGGGGGGCATGCATGAACCTACTGACAACCCCAACTGCAAATGATATATCTGGCCTTGTGACTGTTAGATAGATCAACTTGCCCACAAGGCGTCGATAGTATTCCGGGTTCGGAAGTAGCAAATCGTCATCCGAAGCATGAGCGCATAATTTGTGATTTGCCTCCATCGGGGTACATGCTGGCTTGCAACCAGACTGACCAGCATCTTTGAGAAGATCGAGACAGTACTTTCGTTGGGAGAGTACCAACCCGTCCGGCCGCCGGGCGATCTCGAGACCAAGGAAGTAGCGAAGTTTCCCCAGATCTTTAGTCTGAAAAACAGTACTCAGGTGTTGTTTGACGTCTTGAATCCCCTTTGAGTCATCCCCAGTGAGAAGGATGTCGTCAACATAAACCAATAGAAGAATGGTGCCAGTGGCCCGATGTCGGGTAAATAGGGAGAAATCTGCAGAGCTTCGAGTGAACCCCATGTCCCGAACCACCTTGCTAAACTTATCAAACCACGCCCGTGGGGACTGTTTGAGACCATAGATTGATTTTTTGAGAAGACAGACCCGAGACTCCCCCGTGGTCTCAAACCCGGGCGGTTGGCGCATGTAGACAGTTTCCTGAAGGTCGTCATTCAAAAAGGCGTTCTTGATATCAAGTTGATGAAGAGGCCAGCGGCGGTGTACCGCGACGGAGAGAAGAACGCGCACAGTGTTAAGCTTGGCCACTGGAGAGAATGTTTCCTCATAGTCGAGGCCCTCCTGTTGTGTGAAGCCACGGGCCACAAGACGGGCCTTCAGGCGGGCAATAGTGCCATCCGGAGCATGCTTGATGACGAAGACCCATTTGCATCCAACAGGGTGCTGACCGGGAGGTAAGGGAACCAAGACCCAGGTCTGATTGGCCCAAAGGGCCGTCATTTCTTCGTCCATGGCAGCCCGCCAGCCAGGATGGTGAAGCGCCTCCTGCAAAGAGTTAGGGACTGAAACAGAAGATAAGGAGGTGGCAAGGTGAAGAAGAGAGGGGAGAGGCGATGGAGCGAGACGTAGTTCGCCATCGGATGAGCGGTGGAGACGGGAGCCGGAGCAGCAGGGAGCAGAGCACCAGAGGGCGAAGCCGACTGCAGAGGAGCCACAGAATGAGGAGAGCGACGAGAATAGACCCGGATAACCGGAGGTGGAGGACGGACCGGAGGCGGGGAAGGGAGAGGGGCTGAGGAGTGAGGAGCAGGAATGACAGGACGAACGACGGGAGCGGGAGGCAGAGCGATATCCGGAGCAGGGAAGAAAGGAAGATCTTCACGGAAAGTGACGTCAGGCGAGACAGTAACCTTGCGGGTAGAAGGCGAATAACATACATAACCCTTCTGAGTGCGCGAGTACCCGACAAAGATCTGCTTGGTGGCACGAGGGTCCAACTTGTCCGTGGAGGGACCGAGGTGGTGAACGTAGCAGGTACACCCAAACACCCGTGGCGGAAGAGGAAAGGGCGAAGTTGTGGGAAAGAGGAGGCTGAAGGGAGTAGCATACTGGAGGACGGAAGACGGGAGGCGGTTGATGAGGAAGCAGGCCGTGGAGAGAGCGTAGTTCCAGTACGGTTTGGGAACCTGCATTTGAAGCATAAGCGAGCGAGCGACATCAAGAAGGTGACGATTCTTGCGCTCGGCGACACCGTTCTGTTGTGGAGTGTACGGACAGGAGGTTTGGTGTAGAATGCCGAATTCAGAGCAAAGAGCGGCAAACGTATGGCTAGTGTACTCCCGCGCATTGTCAGTACGAATAGTGCGAATAGGCGCAGAGAACTGAGTGTGAGTCTCGAGGATGAAAGCCCGGAATACGCGGGGAAGTTCAGAGCGATCCCGAAGGAGATATAACCATGTCATGCGAGAGTAATCATCAATAAAAGTAAGAAAATAGCGATAGCCAGAAATACTATTAACTTTGTACGGACCCCATATATCGGAGTGTACTAAAATAAAAGGAGCGGAGCTCCGAGTACAATGAGGGGGGAAAGAAGAACGGGGATGTTTGCCCAAAATACATGTGTCGCAACGAAAAGCAGGGAGAGTGACATCAGGAAGAGCCTTCCGGAGGACTGGAAGAGGAGCATGTCCCAGACGGCGATGCCAATCCGAAGAGGAGGTAGATGCGAGGACAGTAGGAGAGTCGTCAAGGAGATAGAGCCCATTCTGCAGCCGTCCTCTACCAATGATAGTCTGCGTCTGCTGATCCTGTATGAGAAAAGAAGAAGAAGTAAATGTCACTGAGTAATTAGAATCAGTAGTAAGGCGACCGACAGAGAGTAAATTGAAAGGAGAGCCCGGAACATGTAGAGCCGAGCGTAGGAGGAGAGAAGAGGTGAGAGAAATATCAGCACATCCAGATACCGGAACCGACGCCCCATTAGCAACAGTAATGTACTTCGGGTGAGGTGAAGACAAGTACTGTGGTGGCTTAACAGAGGTGATATGATGAGTGGCACCAGAATCAAGGATCCAGCGCGGGCCAGAGGATAGGCAGGCGATACCTTCATTGGAGAGAGAGGCAGCAGAGGCAACCGAGGCAGGCGGACGGCTGAGCAAGCCATGAAGATGCTGGAGCTGAAGACGAACCTCGTCGAGCTCAGTACGAGAGGAGGCAGAGTCGGTAGTAGCAGCAGAGGCATGTGGACGAGGAGGACGGCCATGTTTGCGAAAGCAAGTGGCCTCAAGATGACCAACTTTACCACAGAACGAGCATTGAGGCCGAGACCGGCCACCGCGACCCCGGCCGCGAGAGTCAGAGCGGCCACCACGGGCAGAGGGAGGAAGAGGTAGTAAGGGAGCAGGTGCCTGTTGAACAAGGGCCGGAGAAGGAAGTCCGGGAACATCCGGAGGCGGGGAGACTTTGAGAAGCATTGAGCACACGTCGGAAAAGGACGGTGTAACAGTAGAGGAGAGGATGTGAGCCCGGACACTGTGAAGATGAGGGGGAACCCGGGCCATCATCATGGCGATACCCACAGCTTCCTTCTGGGCACGTTGAGCAGCGAGATCGAGAGTGGGAGGCTGATGGTGGATCCAAGCCTCAACCAGAGACCGGGCCTGAGCAACAAAGGACGTCAAGTCGGTGGCGTCACTGCTGTCAAGGGCCTGGAGAGCGGTGATGATATCATAGAGATGGTGGAGACTATCTTTGCCGGAGTAGAGGGTGTGTAGCTCGTCCCACATGCCTTTGGCCGTCTCATGATACATGGCCAGACGATAAGATTCTCCATCAAGAGAGTTGAGGAGCCAAGTCTGCACACGCCCATCATTGCGTAACCACTCCTCAGTAGGGACACCAGTAACGGTCTGGGTCAGATGATGAAGGAAGCCCTTGGACTGAAGGACACGGCGAACGGAGTGTGCCCATTCCACAAAGTTCTTCTTGCCAGTGAGCGAAATTGTGGTGATCCGGAGCTCGTCTCGGACTTCCGGGATAGAGGCCGGGCGTTCAGGAGGAACTGCCGTACCGACGGAGTCTGCAGATGTAGACATGGAGGCCGCAGCGAGCTTGAAGGAGGCCGCAGCGAGCTTGAAGGAGGCCGCAGCGAGCTGGAAGGAGGCCGCAGCGAGTAGGATGAGACCGCAGCGGGCTGGAGGCCGCAGCGAGCTGCAGGAGACCGCAGCGGGCTGGAGGCCGCAGCGAGCTGAAGGAGGCCGCAGCGGGCTGGAGGCAGCAGCGAGAGGAAGCAGACAGCGGACAGGGTGAGGACGCGGCGACCTGGATGAGGTCGCGGCGAGCTGGAGGACGGTGCGGGCTGTGTCAGGTCGCAGCGGTCTGGGTCAGACCGCGGCGGACAGGAGTGAACTGAGAAGAGAAGACAGGCCGGGGCTGACTGGCGAGCTGGCGACTGGCGAGCTGGCGAGCTGGCGAACTGGCGAGCTGGCGAGCTGGCGAGCTGGCGAGCTGGCGAGCGGGCGAGCTGGCGAGCTGGCGAGCTGGCGAGCTGGCGAACTGGCGAGCTGGCGAACTGGCGAGCGGGCGAGCTGGCGAACTGGCGGACGCTGCGCGAACGGCGGATGAAGGAGATCAAGGAGAGAGGTTACCGAGGTCGCGCCGGACAGGAAGAGGTCGCAGCGGACTAGGGGAAGCAGGGGACCCCACAGGATGGCTATAAAAGGAGGGGGGGGGGGGCAGAGGAGGAAGGGAGGGGGGGGAAAGAAGTGGATCCACGGGAGAGACGCGGACAGGATAAGTGAGGCCGCAGGAGAGATGCGGCTATAGAGTGCGGACTGGACAAGGGAGGCCGCAGAGACCGCAGGCTGCAGGTCGGACAGAAGAGAGTCCGCAGGAGATTCGAACCTGGCTCTGATATCATGTAGAAATGGAGAAAGCCAACCTTGTATATATGTCCACTTGATACAAATACAAAGAATGAGTACATATATATAGATGAGAGAAAGAGAGAGAAAAGTCCTATACACAATGTGGGACTAAAGAGAGGAGAGAAAAAAGCAATAAATGCTATACAAATGGGCCTAATGTTAAGTGGGCTTTTCCAACAAATATAATCCTATTCATTTTGCTTGCTGCAACAGCACTGCGTAACTCAACTCAATAATGTCTAATTAACTTAAAATTAACTTCAAATAGTTTGTTCAATGCTGAAGTTGATTCTGTTGATTATGATACCACCAGTGTGGCCTAGGATCTGTATTTAAAGCAACATAAGTTTCGTATTGAATGATTATCTCAACATGATTTTGTTTTTTTATTAAGTGGATAGCTTGGTAGCTGGTTGTTGTGCTTAGCATGCTATGTTACTATTCTTTTGTTCTACGTCGTCTTCTCACCCAAAAAAATTCGCTCAAAAGGTGAGCTTCATTTGCACTTACGAACAATCACCCACCTATTCACCCTCACACATCGGGTCCTTTATTTACAGCAGTGAAAATCAGACTTTGGAGTGCTTTTGGACTAAGATGTTGAATCCAAACATTCAACCTCCTATGGTTTACCAATCTTATTAAATGCATAAAGAACTACATGAGTTTTCCAATCTTGAACTATATTCTCAACAATGTGTAACTCTACTTCGAATCGTAGAGCTTGGTCATTATAAATCATGGCTTGAGCTCCATGTCAAATGTAGCTCTTGTTTTACCATATGTTAACTTCATGCGTGTGCGCATGCTCCATGTATGTATATCCACTCTGAGTTCTCAATAATGAATCTCTTATTCTCTTCTATGGTTTCTTGCAGGTGGAAGTCTTTCACCTTAAGCAAAGATTGCATTCCTTGGAGAACAGGGCACCTACACCGCGAAAACCTTTCACTTGTAGCTAAAAAATGAGCATTAGGGTTTTTTTTCTAGGATTTTTCATTTTTCCTTCTGACCATTTCTCTCCTGTACAGAGGCCTAACTGAACAAAAGCCTTGTTATTTAGTCTTAACATGAATCTCTTAACATTGAAGCATAATATGAAACTTATAATTATCTTGACTTGAATTACAGGAATTCTTACTTTTTGCACATTATTTTTGTTCGGAAAATTTATATTCGATTCTTGCGACTCATTTGCAGTAGTAAGAACTGCTCTTGCCATCAGGATTTTTCTTAGACCCGATTTACTAATTTGAAATTTGAACTTAACGGATATAGTTTTGAAATTTTATAAATTACAGTCTGAGTTCTCACCAGCAATGTGATGAGTGCAAGTTTGGTGAAAGCACTATCTTTAGAACTTGGAGTTAATTTTGTTGGTTATGTATGTTCATCAGGAGCTTAGGACTCTTGTTATTTTGCTTATTGAGTAACTATATATAGTCGAGCTAAAACAGAAATTTATAGTGTGAAACGAAATTTTCCGGATTTTGACCCTCAAATATTTCTTATTTGAAAAAATGATCAGCATGAAAGGTGTAGATCTTATCAAGATCTAAAACCTTCATGTTGATCACATTTTCAATGAAACCGTTTAGGCCCCCGATTTGAGCTTCGAAAAGTCACTTCCGCCAGGAGTTGTTTGTCCAATTTTTGGGGGTGACTTTTTTCGGGGCCTAAACAGTTTCATTTGAAAAAGTGATCAACATAAAAGTTGTAGATCTCAATGAAATCTATAATTTTCATGATCATTTTTTCAAATGAAAAATATTTGGGGTCCAAATTCTGAAATATAGTATTCGCGCTATCGCGATAATTTTGATGAAAATAGCGCGCTAATATTTTTTCTCTCCTTTCTTCCAATCTCTCTCTCCCTCCCATTTCCCGCCCATTTTTGGGTATGGTACTCGCACAGCTACAGTGCCGTGCGAGTACCCATCCAGCAATATACTAACACATCAACATTTGTGCGAGCGCATCGCTGTTCAATCGAACGGCTCTCTTGTCCTTCATCATGAGTACCATTAGGAGATCTAGAACTTTTTTTATTGTTTGATAATAAAAGAATGGATGGTTATAGAATAATGCATTCAGATCCGGCAGCCGAAATCATTCCAATGAGTTTTAAATTTATGCATTTTATATTTTCTTTATAGTGGTTTATATATATACACACACACACACATGAGTGACAGTGCACGAGGGCTTCCCGTGCCACATGCGATAATACCTGATTAGTGATGGGCTATGCCCTCCCAGGCTATACTTAATATTTTTTTATCATGTATTTTTTTAATATTATATTTATATATTTTAAACTTTAAAATAGTTTAACTTTTTTATAATTATTAATTTTTCCTCATATAAATTTTTTTGAACTAAAAAAATTAAAGAAAAATAAAAGAGATTAAAAAACACCCACCAACAATGAATCTTTGACCGCTAATCACAATATTTACAACCCAACTTTTTCTAACAATCCTTAAAGCCTATTAAACCAAATATTTTTTTTATGGATAAACAGCACGGGATTGATTTATAATTTTTTTGGCTTTATTTTGTCCCACATTGTCGGATTACCCATATCTTCCAGGTTTAAAAATTTTTGGCGGTGTGCAGTAACTAGGGGTGAGGAACGAAAACCGAAAACCGACCGAACCGCCCGAACCGCACCGACTTTGAAACCGAGCCGCCCGGTCCGGTGTCGGTTCGGTTTGGAGCTTTTGAAAACAGAAGGCTTATCGGTTCAGGTCGGTTTTCAAGTTGTGAAAACCGACTAAACCGAACCGAACCGAGCACTTCACCACTATTTTGGGGTGTATTTGATCGAGCAACTTTCAGATTATCTTTGCTTACAATCAGCTTCAATCACTCTCCCAATTTTCAAATCCTAAACAAGTAATATGAGGAAATAAAAAGGGTTACATAACAATTTGGATTAACAAAAATCTTCATAATAGATATTAAACAAGATGGAAGATAGGAATTTGAAGAATATGTTTAAGATGTATTGTGAATGTGAGATCAAATCTGTAAGATCAGTCTATGTCTTGAAAATAGACAAGGAGCACTGTACAAACTAAAGATGTTGTGTTCTGAAGCCCTAAATCAATGATCCATTGGTGAGATGAGACACAATGTCATAGGTATTTGGACAATATTATCAAAAGTCAGAAAACAAATTATGAAAAGTAGTTTACTTAGCAACAGTAAGGATACAAGATGATGCAGAACTAGTTTATCAAGCAAATGTAGAAGTGCAAAATAAATCGCAATAGAATCCAGGTGCAAAAAAGAAGGATGATAAATATGATTCAAGCATATCTAAGTTGTGGTTTTTGCCAGACAGTAAGTGCAGCACTTGGTGTGGCGGTCATGATTAGTGCTATGGGAAAATAAAGTATGAACATAATACTGATAGATCCGGTAACCACAACCATGAAATGATGGGGAGTCACAACCCTAAGTTGCATACTTAATGTCATTATGAAGTTGTCCAAGCCCATTTTGATGGCATTTGCCATTTGTTATTTTGTTTTTTCTTAACCTATAAGTGCCTGAGAATGTGTCAGTTTGCAGTCCAGGTATCATTGCACAAGAAATTTTATATCATTTAACATATGATTTGGCGCATGATTTGGCACATGATTTGACAAATGTTCTTCGGTGTGGTAGCAAGTTTTCAGTTAGTCATCTTGCATCTCATCGAGAGAAAATGTGATGTCATTCTCCTCCTAAGTAATTTAGGAGTTGCCTTACACTGTGTAGGTTACCCTCATCCTAGATACAATTATCGTTCATGCCTCACATTAAACATGATACTTATACTCAAAAAAATTGTATGTTATTTATTTAATATAAACCTTTATTTGATAAAGATTATGAAATTATTATAGGGAAGATGACCAATCCAAAAAAATAGCACTTGATTATGTTTGTTCGCAGAAAACCGACACCAAACCGCAAAAAACCGACTAAAAAACCGAACCGACTTTGAACCGAACCGAATGGGTTCGGTTCGGGTCGGTTTGGACAAATCAAAAACCGAGGCATGTTGGTTCGGTTTCGGTTTGGGTCCAAACCGCCCCAAACCGAACCGCTCGCACCCCTAGCAGTAACTGAATAGTATTAAAGCGGACTGGTTACAACGGATTGCTGGCTAATCAATCTGTTAATGTGTTGAATTTTATATTATTCCGTTAATGTGTTGAATTTTATATTTATTTTAGTGGGTCTCAAACTTATTTTGCAAAGTGGTGGCAGAATATACAAAACTGTTGGAAGAACAGCGTTTTTAGTGTTGTTCCAAGCAGAAAAATTGTTTAAAATTTTTACGAGAGATTGAGAGTTGAGCTTGAGTACGATTATAAAACTCTAAAATACAAACTAACATATATGTTTGGGATGACCGGAAATTTGAGACCGTCTTCTCCTTCAATATATTTTCTCTATGATTATATTGTTATCAATCCTAGTAGAACAGTGATTTGCAGGAGAATGCTTTCTAGGAAGAAGATTCGTCGTAAACAGTAGCATAAGTTCTTCTTGCTAATTCTTCCCGCCATGGCATATCTCATCGAAGAGGAGAAGCTTCGTCGTCTATGTAACGCCCCCGGTTTTTCCTAGTATTATTCTTTTGTCTGCTAACGTCATAATAGCGGAAGGGCGTTACGTGTCCGTGAGTTGACGGTGCGACGCCGTTTGTGTTTTTTTTTGTTTTGGCGTCCGTTAGGTTTGACCGGCTAGATTTTGGGATATGCGTCGGAACCGAAATTTCTTTTACATCGGGAAGCTGAGTTATATAATTTCTGACTTGCTCGTCGAGTTTCGTCGCAATCCGAGTTTTTTTTTGGAGTCTCGACCCACGTTTGAAATTCGGATAATTAAAAATTACCGTAACTTCGTTAGGCCATAACTCGAGTTCGGTGCGTCGGATTTTGATTTCGACTTCGTCGTTGGGTTCGTAGCGTCGACATTCGCCTGCGACGCGAATTTCGTCCGTTTTAACGCGCGTTTGGGTCTTCGTATTAGTATAGAAATTATAAATAAATTTAACCTTTTTTAGCTTTTCTGCGCTCAGAGATCTCCGAGCGGAGCTCAGAGATTTCTGCGCTCAGAGATCTCCGAGCGGAGCTCAGAGATCTCTGCGCTCAGAGATCTCCGAGCGGAGCTCAGAGATCTCTGCGCTCAGAGATCTCTGCGCTCAGAGATCTCCGAGCGGAGCTCAGAGATCTCTGAGCCTTCCTTTTATTTCTTTGGATATAGCCCATTATAATATTTATAATAATAATAATATTATTATTATTATATATACTATAAGTTTTTCTTCCTCCCGAAGCAAGAAACGAGCCCCCATTTCCTTTCCCCTGTTCATTTCGGCCGAAGCAGTGCAGCGAATTCCTTTTTCTCGGGAGCCTTCCGACCGCCGCCGACGGAGCTCCAGTGCTCGGAATCGCGAGCCGAACATAGATTCGGAAAGCTCTCGCCGAGATCTACGCGGTCGTGGTGAGTATTTCTACTTTCATGGAATTTCTCCGTTAGGGTTTTTGGCCCTAACTTCTGTTTCGACCTTATTGTTGTAGATTTCTTTTTTCTCGCCTTCGCTAGGGCCGATCTGCGTCGTGGTGCCTTCCGAAGTGCGGTTTCGGGTGGTTGAGGCAAGTGGTGATCTTGCTCTTCTCCTTTTTGCTACGTTTTTTTCTCCTTTATGCTTCTAGCGAGTTTTCAAATGTTAAGTTCATTTTTTTTGTTCGTTTAGCCCTTTCTCATTACAATATCATTATCTCGTTTCTTAAAATCCTAAATTATTATCTGGTAGGCCTTATCTCTTGCCTTTGATTGAGTCATAAAATGATAAATCTGTTGGAGGTCGTACACGATGTTGGCGGTGCCACCGGTGCGATGCTCTTTTAAAATGATAAATCTGTTGGAGGTCGTACACGATGTTGGCGGTGCCACCGGTGCGATGCTCTGAGGGCTGTGACGATGTGTGATGGTATTATCCCCGCACAGTTTCTCTTTTGATTTCTGATGAGCTGATCAGTCTCTTTAATTTGAATAAGATTAATGATCTGAAAATGAATGTTATTTGTCTGTGGTGAGTTTGATTTTGTCCGTCTCCACTCATCTTTTGGCGGGCTCTTTTCCGATTGATTTCTATTGCTAGTTATGACTAGTTTTGTTTAATCTGACCCTTGTAGCTAATGTTTCCCTCCGGTCTCGCGGAGGTTTGCTTACTTTCCTGTTTTTCTTCGTCGCTTGTAACTTGTTTCTGAGGTGTTCTTTCTTTGAATGCCTCAGGTTCTGGACTGTAGCAGGTGTTAGTGGGAAGCTGCGTCAGTCGCCGTTTTCTGACCCTCTTGGGGTAGGGTTTTCTATGAGCTTGCCGACCCATGGGTTCGTGTTAGGTGTTGACGCCCATGGTGCCGCTTTGTTAAACTTTCTGCTACCTTGCTGCTGTTACTCTTTGATTGCTTTTGGACTCTTGTTCTGGAACGATTAGTTATGGCTTGGCTTGGGAGCCCCCCTTGCTTAGATATGCTAAGGCAGTTGGGGCATTGCATACCATGATTTGAAATGTTAATCTCATTACTTTCTGCGCATGATAAATCTACTTTTATGTACAGTAAATCTAGACGTCTGATACTGCATGGTGCACCTCACTTGGTCTTCACGAGCATTTAGGTCACCAAATGAATAAATTAAGTATTTTTCCACTGCGTAAAACTATATTTTCAAATCGTGGACTAGTTGATCCACCTAGCCGAGGGACACGGCTTCGCATATTGTGCATAAATTTTATATGGATCATATTGAGTTTAAAAAAATGATTTCTATAAGTTGCGAGAGACGATGAGTTGCCTTAACGTCAGTAGATGTCCCCTACGTGACGTGGCATCACAATGCGTAGTTTCCCCTACTCTGTTAGTGTTTTAAATGCTGGGAAAATGCGGGTTGTGACAGTTGGTATCAGAGCCAGGTTCTGTGAAAAAGGTAGTTGGGTGGTTTGGCGAGTGAGTCGAACGACTGCTACCCTAAGCAGAACCTCAAGCGATCATTTCATTGTTTACACACACCGATATGTCATCGGTATGTCTTGACCGAAGCACTGTCACTACACTCATAGCATGATAAGAAGTATACAAGGCATATTATGTAGTATGGGATGCATAATATGTGTTGTATATGGATCCATCATAGGAGGTGACATGTGACGGTTATGTAGTATGGGATGCATAACCACCATTACATGAATGCCCATTAGCACGTTTTATTTTTTCGTTACATGTAATGTTATGTAGTATGGGATGCATAACATTGCATGTGTACTCCGCTCATAACATGCATTAAGGCCTCTTTCTAGAATGCATAGCACTGCATACAATCATATCATCGCATAAGCACGCGTGCCAAGTTAAAGACATACCAGATGACATATGTACACACATGATTTGAAAAGAAATTTAAATGTTCATGCACTCATGTTCACGCACTCATGTCATACATTCATATCATCCTAGTTAAGTTCATAGCATTGTTTCATGGAATTCCAGAGCAAGGTAACAGCAATAGCAGATAAATTTCTTTTCCGTTCCAAAATGATCCGGGATATATTTTCCTTGTCAGCTTGGCTTAAGTGCCTTAAGCTGGTTTTTGAGTTGATGTTCATCTATCTTGTAGACATGCGTCGTGGGAGAACAATGCGATCGACTCCCCAGCCTGAGGGAGAGTCTTCTGGTGGTCAGAGCGCGCCCGTGATCGAAAGTCTGCGTCAGAGCAATGAGGCTTTGACTAGGCAGATAGACGCGATGCAGACTCAAATTCGGTCCCTGGTGTCTGCTGCCGCGGTGCAGCAACCTGTCGCGCAAGAACCGGTGGTGAGTCCAGCTGTTCCTGCTCCTTTGGTGCCTCCAGTGGCATTGCCACCGGAGATGAACTTCATTTCCCACTTCCAGCGTTTGGGACCTCCTACCTATGATGGTAGGGCAGACTTCATGGCCTTGGATGATTGGGTGATCGGCATGGAGGAGATGTTCTTCTATTCAGGCATCTCCGAAGCTTCGAAGGTGATGGTGGCTGCTTATCAATTGAAGGGACTGGCGAAAGGTTGGTGGATCAGGGAGAAGGAAAGTCTTGTCGAGGGATGCTCGTGGGAGGTGTTTAAAGCCATGTTGCTTAAGAAGTTTCTCCCTTCGGTTGAGCGCGACCGATTGATGAACAGCTTCTTGCATCTGAAGCAGAGGCAGCTCACCGTCAGTGAGTATGAGATTGAGTTCAGCAAGTTGAGTAGGTTCGCCCCAGAATTGGTGGCTTCTGAGGAAGGAAGGGTTAAGCGGTTTTTAAGTGGTCTCACTGGCGACATCCAGCAGTGGGCTAGTGCTTATGGGTCAGGAACTTATGCTGAAGCAGTGGAGGCCGCTTTGAAGGCCGAGTCTATTGAAAAGATAAAGAATCGTGGACAACAGGTGAAGAGTGATAAGAGGAAGTTGGACGATCGAGAGAGTTCAAAGGCATCACACTCGGACTCAAGGAAGAGGGGTATGGAGCACTGTAGCTTCTGCGGCAAGCGGGGTCATCCGTTCGAAAAGTGTTTCAAGAGGCTCGATACGCAGGAGCAGTCGAGGATTAGTGCGATTCAGGACGCACCCAAGGTTATCCCGTTATGCTCTTTCTGCTCTAAGCCCGGTCATGAGGCGGCCCGGTGTTTCAGAAAAACTGGGTGTTGTTTTTCTATGTGGGCAGAGAGGCCATCGTAGGGCCGACTGCCCAAGCTCTCAAACCGTGACTTCAGCGGTTCCTCTGCAGACCTTGCCGCCGCCCCCGCGGATCGTGGACAAATGGAAGGGCAAGCTTAATGTGTTGACTAGAGATGAAGCTCAAGCTTCAGCACACGTGATATCTGGTCAGTTTCCTTCTTCCTAACTTGTTCCCTTCCTTCTTGTTTTAGCTTACTAGTTGTTTGGGGATGCATGCTTGCTTAGGTGAATTCAAGGTGAAAAATAAGTGGGCGCGTGCCCTATTTGATTCGGGAGCTTCTCACTCTTTTGTCGCTCAGAGTTTTGTTGACAGGCACTGATGGCCTGTTGATCGGTTGGATGATGCCTTGTCTGTTAAGTTTCCATCTGGAGAACAGGTTACGTCAGATCGGGGTATCCGAGAGTGCCCCATTTCCTTGGGTGGTGTCCAAGTTCTCGCAGATTTAAAGATGCTGGATTTGGCAGACTTCGATGTGATTCTTGGAATGGATTGGTTGTCCAAATTTGATGTCGTGATCAAGTGCAAGGAGAAGCGGCTAGATTTCAAGTTGGGAGACGGTCGTCCATTGAGTGTTTATGGCCTTCCTCGAAAGGGATCTCAAATTATATCTGCGGTACGTGCCCACCGAGCTTTAGCATCTGGTTGTGAGGGTTTCTTGGTTTCTATCAGTGCATTGGAAGCTTCTCGTGTTGAGCCAGCCGTGAAGGGCATCCCGGTGGTGCGAGAGTTTCCTGATGTTTTTCCTGATAAGCTTTATGGTCTCCCTCCCGAAAGGGAGGTGGAGTTTTCTATAGACCTCGAGCCAGGCACCCGGCCCATTGCTAAGGCACCGTACCGCATGGCGCCTCGTGAGTTAGAAGAATTACGTGTTCAGTTGGATGAGCTGCTGGAGTGTGGTTTCATTAGACCGAGTACCTCTCCATGGGCCGCTCCTGTTCTCTTTGTGAAAAAGAAGGACGGTTCCATGAGGTTGTGTATCGATTACCGAGGGCTGAACAAGGTGACTATCAAGAATAGATATCCTTTGCCGCGGATTGACGACTTTTTCGACCAGCTGCGTGGGTGCATCAGGTTCTCGAAGATTGATCTCCGTTCAGGCTACCACCAGATGAGGGTTCGTGAGTCAGACATTCCTCTGACAGCTTTTAGATCCCGACACGGACATTTTGAGTTCCTCGTGTTATCCTTCGGTTTGACTAACGCGCCTTCTGCGTTCATGGATCTGATGAACCGTGTGTTCAAGGATTTCCTTGATCGTTTTGTGGTCGTCTTCGTCGACGACGTCCTCGTCTATTCTCGCAGCGATGAGGAGCATGCCCATCATTTGCGGTTGGTTCTGTCTATCCTGAGAGAGCATAAGCTGTATGCTAAGCTTAGCAAGTGCGAGTTTTGGCTGTCTCGGGTGTCCTTCTTAGGACATGTGGTGAGCAAGGATGGAATCTCTGTGGATCCAGCCAAGATTTCAGCGGTGATGGATTGGAAGAGACCTTCTACACCAAAGGAGATCAGAAGTTTCTTGGGCTTGGCTGGATACTATAGGAGATTTGTGGAAGGTTTCTCCACGCTGTCCGCTCCGATGACGCGTCTGACGCAAAAAAATGTCGCCTTCATTTGGAGCGATAAGTGTGAGGAGGCTTTCCAAGAGTTGAAGAGAAGGTTGTGCACTGCCCCAATTCTGATTCTGCCTATTGAGGGAGTGGAGTATGCGGTGTATGTTGATGCTTCACACATTGGACTTGGTTGTGTTTTGATGCAGGAGGGGAAGGTGATCGCCTATGGATCTAGGCAATTGAAGGTTCATGAGAAGAACTACCCTACTCATGATTTGGAGTTTGCGGCAGTGATCTATGCCCTGAAGCTGTGGAGGCATTTATTATATGGCGCAGTGTGTAAGATTTATACAGATCATAAAAGTCTGAAGTATGTATTCACACAAAAGGAGCTGAATTTGCGCCAGCGCCGGTGGTTGGAGTATGTGGCTGATTATGAAGTGGACATCCTCTATCATCCTGGTAAGGCCAATGTGGTGGCCGATGCTTTGAGTAGGAAGACGGCTCAGATATTTAATTTATCGGTTCGAGCCTTGGTTGAGGAGTTTCTTTTGATGGATATTTCGGTGGCGAGCCGTGGCGAGCCCTCTGGCTGGGAAGCCGAGGTGCCTTCTTGGATTTCTCTGACGAGATTGCATCAGAAGGATGACCCGGATTTGCAGCACTTGCGAGCTAGGACCAAGAAAGGAGAATTATCTGATTTCTCTATTGATGAGCTTGACACCCTCTTGTATAGAGGTAGATTCTGTATCCCGGCGGTGGGAGATATTCGAGTGATGATTTGCAACGAAGCTCACAGATCTAGCGTGGCTTACCACCCGGGTTCCACCAAGATGTATAGAGATCTGAAGCAAATCGTGTGGTGGTCGGGCATGAAGAATGACATCGCCAAATTTGTATCGGAGTGCTTCACGTGCAAGCGGGTGAACGCCGATCATGGCAGGCCTGGAGGAAAATTGACCCCTTTGGAAGTTCCCATGTGGAAATGGGAGAGTATCTCGATGGACTTCATTACTGGATTACCGAGGTCCCCTCGTGGACATGATTCTGTTTGGGTCATAGTGGACCGGTTGACGAAGTGTGCCCATTTCGTTCCCTTCAAGGTTGGCTATTCGATGGAGAAGATCGCAGAGTTGTATGTGGATGAGGTCATTAGATTGCATGGCGTGCCTGTAAACATTGTGTCAGATCGGGACTCAAGATATATGTCGCGTTTCTGGCAGAGCTTGCATGGAGCTTTGGGCACCGACCTACGATATTCTACTGCTTATCATCCACAGACAAATGGTCAGACGGAGAGAGTGAATCAGATCGTGGAGGACATGATCAGGTGTTATATTCTGGATCATGGTGGCGCATGGGATCAGCGTTTGAGATTGATGGAGTTTGCATATAATAACAGTTACCAAGAGAGTCTACAGATGGCACCTTTTGAAGCATTGTATGGGAGGCGCTGCAGGACTCCCTTATTTTGGGCCGAAGTCGGTGAGAGACCGTTGTTAGGTCCAGAAGCTTTGGTGGAAATGGAAGAGGCGGTGACTAATATTCGGGAGAAGCTCCGCGTTGCTCAGGAGCGGTATGAAAAATATGCCAATCAAAGAAGGGCAGATCTGGAGTTTGAGGTTGGGAGCAGTGTTTTTCTGAAAGTCTCTCCGGTGCCAGGCGTTAAAATATTTGGGAAGAACCACAAGTTGGATCCCAGATATGTTGGGCCATTTCAGGTCGTTGAGCGCATCAGAGTGTCTGCTTATAGATTGGAGTTACCTGCTACCTTCCCTGGCGTCCATGATGTGTTTCATGTGAGTCAGTTGAGGAAGTGTGTCCGCAGCAATCGTCAAGTCCTCGATTCGGTGCCTCAGATTCAGCCCAATTTGTCTTATGTTGAGGAACCTGTCCATATTCTAGAGACTCAAGAGCGTGTGTTGCGGAGGAAATCCTTTCCCATGGTAAAAGTTCTCTGGCGAAATCATGACGTCAAGAGCGCGACATGGGAGTTGGAATCAGCTATGCGGGAGTCTCATCCGCAACTCTTCATTTAATTATCTCAGGTGAAACTCTTCTTCCTGCACCGTTTATTTTGTCCCGATAATGTTTTCTGTTCGTACGTCAAGTTTCAGGACGAAACTTTCTTTTAGGGGGAGTGGTTGTAACGCCCCGGTTTTTCCTAGTATTATTCTTTTGTCTGCTAACGTCATAATAGCGGAAGGGCGTTACGTGTCCGTGAGTTGACGGTGCGACGCCGTTTGTGTTTTTTTTGTTTTGGCGTCCGTTAGGTTTGACCGGCTAGATTTTGGGATATGCGTCGGAACCGAAATTTCTTTTACATCGGGAAGCTGAGTTATATAATTTCTGACTTGCTCGTCGAGTTTCGTCGCAATCCGAGTTTTTTTTGGAGTCTCGACCCACGTTTGAAATTCGGATAATTAAAAATTACCGTAACTTCGTTAGGCCATAACTCGAGTTCGGTGCGTCGGATTTTGATTTCGACTTCGTCGTTGGGTTCGTAGCGTCGACATTCGCCTGCGACGCGAATTTCGTCCGTTTTGACGCGCGTTTGGGTCTTCGTATTAGTATAGAAATTATAAATAAATTTAACCTTTTTTAGCTTTTCTGCGCTCAGAGATCTCCGAGCGGAGCTCAGAGATTTCTGCGCTCAGAGATCTCCGAGCGGAGCTCAGAGATATCTGCGCTCAGAGATCTCCGAGCGGAGCTCAGAGATCTCTGCGCTCAGAGATCTCCGAGCAGAGCTCAGAGATCTCTGCGCTCAGAGATCTCTGCGCTCAGAGATCTCCGAGCAGAGCTCAGAGATCTCCGAGCGGAGCTCAGAGATCTCTGCGCTCAGAGATCTCCGAGCGGAGCTCAGAGATCTCTGAGCCTTCCTTTTATTTCTTTGGATATAGCCCATTATAATATTTATAATAATAATAATAATATTATTATTATATATACTATAAGTTTTCTTCCTCCCGAAGCAAGAAACGAGCCCCCATTTCCTTTCCCCTGTTCATTTCGGCCGAAGCAGTGCAGCGAATTCCTTTTTCTCGGGAGCCTTCCGACCGCCGCCGACGGAGCTCCGGTGCTCGGAATCGCGAGCCGAACATAGATTCGGAAAGCTCTCGCCGAGATCTACGCGGTCGTGGTGAGTATTTCTACTTTCATGGAATTTCTCCGTTAGGGTTTTTGGCCCTAACTTCTGTTTCGACCTTATTGTTGTAGATTTCTTTTTTCTCGCCTTCGCTAGGGCCGATCTGCGTCGTGGTGCCTTCCGAAGTGCGGTTTCGGGTGGTTGAGGCAAGTGGTGATCTTGCTCTTCTCCTTTTTGCTACGTTTTTTTTCTCCTTTATGCTTCTAGCGAGTTTTCAAATGTTAACTTCATTTTTTTTGTTCGTTTAGCCATTTCTCATTACAATATCATTATCTCGTTTCTTAAAATCCTAAATTATTATCTGGTAGGCCTTATCTCTTGCCTTTGATTGAGTCATAAAATGATAAATCTGTTGGAGGTCGTACACGATGTTGGCGGTGCCACCGGTGCGATGCTCTTTTAAAATGATAAATCTGTTGGAGGTCGTACACGATGTTGGCGGTGCCACCGGTGCGATGCTCTGAGGGCTGTGACGATGTGTGATGGTATTATCCCCGCACAGTTTCTCTTTTGATTTCTGATGAGCTGATCAGTCTCTTTAATTTGAATAAGATTAATGATCTGAAAATGAATGTTATTTGTCTGTGGTGAGTTTGATTTTGTCCGTCTCCACTCATCTTTTGGCGGGCTCTTTTCCGATTGATTTCTATTGCTAGTTATGACTAGTTTTGTTTAATCTGACCCTTGCAGCTAATGTTTCCCTCCGGTCTCGCGGAGGTTTGCTTACTTTCCTGTTTTTCTTCGTCGCTTGTAACTTGTTTCTGAGGTGTTCTTTCTTTGAATGCCTCAGGTTCTGGACTGTAGCAGGTGTTAGTGGGAAGCTGCGTCAGTTGCCGTTTTCTGACCCTCTTGGGGTAGGGTTTTCTATGAGCTTGCCGACCCATGGGTTCGTGTCAGGTGTTGACGCCCATGGTGCCGCTTTGTTAAACTTTCTGCTACCTTGCTGCTGTTACTCTTTGATTGCTTTTGGACTCTTGTTCTGGAACGATTAGTTATGGCTTGGCTTGGGAGCCCCCCTTGCTTAGATATGCTAAGGCAGTTGGGGCATTGCATACCATGATTTGAAATGTTAATCTCATTACTTTCTGCGCATGATAAATCTACTTTTATGTACAGTAAATCTAGACGTCTGATACTGCATGGTGCACCTCACTTGGTCTTCACGAGCATTTAGGTCACCAAATGAATAAATTAAGTATTTTTCCACTGCGTAAAACTATATTTTCAAACCGTGGACTAGTTGATCCACCTAGCCGAGGGACACGGCTTCGCATATTGTGCATAAATTTTATATGGATCATATTGAGTTTAAAAAAATGATTTCTATAAGTTGCGAGAGACGATGAGTTGCCTTAACGTCAGTAGATGTCCCCTACGTGACGTGGCATCACAATGCGTAGTTTCCCCTACTCTGTTAGTGTTTTAAATGCTGGGAAATGCGGGTTGTGACAGTCTATGCCGGTCATGGCGCTACTGCTAATTATTTCGTACATGGCCGCGGAATGCCCTAGCTTCCTCCTCGCAGCACATGAGCAGCTCGGCATGATGAGAAGACGTCGGAGGGAGGCCCGACAAGACAAAGCTTGCAGGTGGAGGGAGACCCGACGAAGAAGCTTGACAGCTGGAAATCAGGAAAAATTCACGGGATGCGGAAAACGTGGTCGCGGATTCTAGTCGCGAAAAAAAACACGGCCAAGAATCGTAGGTTTTTCGCGATTTCACGGCTGGGATGACTCGAATCGTCGTCCTCAATATTCTTGTTTGGTGCAGCGTTTTGAAAAACCCCGGCACCCCACGCTCAAAACGCCGCGCCAAACAGGGCCTAAAACTCCTGGTCATGTCTGATTTCATCCAAACTTTCCTCCCAACGGTCAATTTTTGTCGCCTGTCTCTAAAACCCTCTACATACCTCCTTAAAGCCATTGTTTACTTGTGTCTTCCCCTCCCAACCCCAACTTTTGCTTCAAAAGGCTCCACCTCTCTCTCCCTCTCCCGAGTCTAGGCACCATTTCTGAGCATTTAGGTGATTGATTTCTGAAGAAAAGCAATTGCTCAAGGCCTTCACTAAAATCTACCACTTTCAAATCAAATTACGTTCTAATTATTTCTTGGAAAATCAAAACACATAATTTAAGATTTTGAATAATATGAATCTTATATCTAAACTGGAGTCAACACCTCACATATTATTATTTGACGTACACTAAGGCTCCGTTTGGCACAGTTTTTCCTTGTTTCACTGAGTTTAAAATTTGGACAAAAACGTCATGGACATAGAATTTATGTTTGGCTTGACAACATTTACGAGCACAACCAAAAAAGAGAGCTAGTTTTGAACATAAAAAGGAATGAAGTTCTTTAGGTGAGGTCAGGCAATCAAGAACGATGGTTCCCAACCACAGCGTTCACGACCTCTACCACCATGTCAAACATATCATAATTCAATCGTGTCAAGTCCAATTTTACATTATAAAATGATTTCAACGCATCCCAAGATTTAAATCAGTGCTCCGCAATAAATTTGGGCTAATTTTTTCTCAAAAACTTAACTCATAATCTCTTATAAACAAAATCAACTTGAATAAGAATGGTTTTCAGCAAAATTAGACACTGATTCTCTATAAAAATAACTCAAAACATAGATGGTAGATTGTATAAAAACTTGGACTCCAAAAATAATTTTTTGTCACCAGCATTTGACTTGAGGAGGAACACATCTTTCAATTAGAACATCCATGGCCGTGACGTTCTTGCGGCGATCATACTCGGTGTAGGTGACGACATCATGATGACGTTCTCAAGAAAGATCTTGAAAATGTCGTGGGTCTCCTCGTAGATCAAGCCATTGATGCGCTTAACGCCGTCTCGACGAGCAATGCAGTGGATCGCCGGCTTCGTAATGCCCTGGATGTTGTCGTGGAGGACTTGTGATGGTGCTTGGCCCCTCCCTTTTCGAGCCACTTGCCGCCCTTTCCACGCCCAGACATCATCGTTGTTCCTTGTGTATTCCTTCATGACCAGCGGATGATGTCGTGCAGTCCGTGCTGGAGATGGACTGATGGAGTGATGTTTTAAAATAAATTAGAATTTTGACATCAATGGGTGGGAAGCGATCCTCGGAGGCAGCGGCGAACGGGAGGTACTGCTTCGGTATCGGAAAGGGAGCTTGAAGGAAAAACAAGCTCAAAGCCACTCACACCATTCAAAAGCATCAATCTATCATCTTAGCTCCCATTTCTTTCATTTTCAGGATTAGATTCAGGTTCAGAAAATATTTAAGCAGCTAAGCAATCTCAGTTACTTACCTGGTTATATCAGTTGAGTAACATATCAATTGAGTACTTTAATTATGAGTACTTCATGCTACTGTTTCAAAAAAACTAGACGAAACATGAACCATCGGGTCTTACCTCAAAGTATTCCCTTAGGCTGAGATATTGAGTCATGGGCTTTAATACTTTGTTAAAACCTATAACAACCATCACAAAAGAAATTGGTTGTAAGTGGTGGGCACATGTAACACCTTCATCCGTTACATGACATATAATAGAATATCCGGCCCGGGGCGCCACACTATATGCTACAAACAGACGGCGAGGTTTTAGGTTAATATCAAAGACCAAACCAAGATCCTAACTCAGAGCATTCTAGCGGAAGCATTAGAGTTTAAGTTTGAACTCAGCTATCATGAATGTCCACTATATATAAATAAACCATCATTTATATATATCTACAAGAAATGTTTACAAAATACACAAAATATTTGGCTTTACGGCCTTACAAGTTTTCTTCATACATGTGGATTACATACATTGGCATGCAGGCCGACCACACATGCAAATAACAAATATTCGAAAGAAGATTAGGTCTAACACTGGATCTTTTGGTTCAAGAGTTAGCTTGTACAAACAAAGAAATACTGCTCTGATACTAATTGAAAGTGAGGGTTAGACCAGATATACTCTAGAGGGAGAGTGAATAGAGTATCTGAAGACTATTAGAATTTACAAAATTATTAGAGTAAAGCAACTAATATTCATTGTAAGCAAAAAAAATGACAATCAATATAAACTATTCTTACACAGCCACAGTAAAAATAAAAACTAATCTACCACAGGAACAGCAAAGCTAAAATAACACAGGTACAACAAGAGCAAGAAGAAAAGGGCAACCAGACGACATAAGAACTTTATAGTGGTCCCCAACCTGGGTACATCCACTCTTCTACCACCCGGGTAGGAATCCACTACAGGTTTTGATCAGGTGACTGCCACCAATGAGCTTTTGATCAGGTGCTCAAAAATCACCTCAAGTCTTTTGATCAGGTGACTTGCAACCAAGGAATAACTTTTGAAGGGAGTTAAAGAACCCTTTGTACAGTGAGGGGGGTGAGAGAGTTATGGTGTCTCTCTTCTCAAATCAACTGAGAAGACTAGTGGATCTTTGATATTGACAATGCTCCCCTGAGATATTGAACTCAGAAAGACTTGAGCTTTGCTTTAGGGTGTAGGTCTTCTATCTTTAGCCTTGACTAGAAGAGATCCAGGAACTTCTTACGATAGAGATTTTGTTGTCCTTGAAGAATCCTGGAGTGAAGGTTAAAGAAGACTCTTGATTTGGAATGAATGTCTTCTTCTTCTTCACCAATGTCAAGGAGAAAAACCGGTTTGTTTCTTTACAGAGAAGGATTAGAATCAGATTGTTGTTGATCTTCTCTGTAAGCCTGTATTCTGAACTTGTTGCTCAGTGTTTTCGTGTCGAAAAAGAGAGAAAATCTCTTTTATATGATCAGTTAACAATCTCCTTTGAATTTTTGAATTCCTTTCTGCATTGATTGCTGACGGCCTGGAGAATGCAATACGGCTGGATAGAATATCTGCATTAATTAGATTTCCCCAACTGTCCTATGAAAATGGCAAGTAATAATCCTGATGAATACCATAATCAATGCTGCTTCTAACGGTAATATTCAGAGATATTAAGCATTGATTATTCAGGATTTACTGCAATAAAATAAGGCAAAAGAAGGAAAAATCCAAGTCTGGATGCACAGAATTCGTCAAGCAAAGAACAGATTCCGTCGATCTGAGTCCATAGTTTGCCGAGCTGAGAAATCATGTTCTTCGACCAGATAATTATTGTTCGTCGACTTTAAGATCCAAGATCGTCGACCTGAGAACTGCTAACTGCTTTCTGATAAAACTTGTCAATTTTGTGCTCTAAGTTCGTCGAGCTGAAACATAACTTCGTCGACTAGAGTTCAGAGAAAATGATTCTGGACTTAGAATGTTGAAGTTGAACAACCAGAAATCGTCGACCTGAGTCCAAGTTCGTCGAGCTCAACTTATAGAATTGTCTCTGAGTTCGTCGAGCTGAGCATGACTTTCGTCGAAGTGAGTTCGACGAACGGTCGAACTCACTTTCCTGAGCAGATTTTCTCTAAGGGTCTGTTTGGGACAGCTCTGGCGGATTGAAAATCTCTTTTCCAACCGCTAGAGATGTTATTGCCGCTGTTTGGGACAGCTCTTAAATGAAAATCGCTTCGAAGAGCTGCTTCCTGAGCACTTTCTGGAAGCCCCTCCCCCTTGCGTTCACGCCTAAAAAATCGCTTCCCGATTTTCCCCCCCTGCGGTTCTTCTCCCGATCCCCAGACGTACAGCAGGCCGTTCCACGCTAGGAAAAGCCACGCTCGCGAGCTTCGGCTCTGCTATTTCCACGTAGAGCTCTTCTGATTGTTTATGTAAGACCCCCCCCCCCTCCTGGATCCCAAAACACGGCACGAAGGGGGAGTCTTATGCCCGGAACAGCCGCCTTGCGGTAGCATTAGCACACAGGCTAACATGTACCACAAGACGTCTATTCCGCCGGCTACAACAATATCAATATAACATGTCAACCCAACAAAATATAAGCAAGAGAAGTCAATCCACACTAAGTAATAATGTCCAAATCAGTACAACAAAAGAGAAGCTAAAACATGCTTCTACAAATCAGAGTACAGCTATAGAAATTGCCCAAAAAGGGGCTACATCAAATCCTCTCAACACTCACATCTGTGACCGACGGTATCGACGACACCGTCACTTCAGGCCCTGTCGTTCTGGCCTGCCTGTCCTGCTGCATAGTCCGCGGCTGCTCTACTTGCGGCGTGACCTCCTAAAGGAAGACGTAGCAATCGTTAGTCGAAACAACTAAGTGGCTTCACATCCGCTCCGCCGGCGACTCCTCGGCAGGGCGGAGAGAAGGAACAAGGTAATATATATATATATATATATGCAAGTAAAAGAAGTACAAGCAGGTGGCAATAGTGTAAGAGTAACAGTATCATGATCTAGCAAATATTTAAGAGCTATATCAAACTAACAAGTATAAATAACAGCAGGAAAGTAACTTAACTTATAAGAATGCTCATATAAACTTATAAGTAAGGATCGGGTTACATAAAGGTAACTCATCGTATAAGAGTGTGAAAGAATTAGTGTCTAATCACCTAAAGGGGGGTGAATAGGTGAACTTTAACTTTTTAAATTTAAGGCAGAGAAACACTTGAACAAATAACCCTGTATATGCAATTGTCTATAGCAATTCAGCACAGCTAGCTCAGCAATCACAGAAATAAACCAACACAGAGTGCACACAGATTTTTATAGTGGTTCCCCAAGGTCTGGCTACATCCACTTCCCCCTTCGCCTATCTAGTAGTGTACTAGATTCGGCCTAACTTCAGCACTTCTCCTCAGATCTCAGATCTTACAACTCAGAACCCCAAACAGGTTCCTACCCTCAGAGTGTCCCCACTCCTACAACTCAGGCTCAAAGCCCTACCACTCAGTCTTCAATAAGACCTACACTCAGAGAACAAAGTCTCCTACAACTCAGGCATAAGGCCCTACCTCAGTCTTCAACAAGACCTACACTCAGAGCACACAGTCTCCTACACTCAGCCTTTATAAAATAGGCTTACAGCTCAGATCTATACAAGATCCTACAGAAATTTGATAATACAAAGTGATTAACCACAATTCTGAAAGAGAGAGATGAGTTGACTGGCTTCTTGATAGTTCTTGGAAGAACTTGGCAGAGATCAATCTCCCTTGGCTTTCTTCAAAGCTTCTTGAATTAGAACACAGTAGGGTTGAATCTCCTGTGAAGATGATCTTCAATCAACTTCTATCTTGAGATTCAGATCTCAATCTGAATCTTACTTTCCAGCTTGGTTCAGCAGTTGTTCTTCTTAGAAGGAGCTCTCTCTCTCCAACTTCTTAGATTTCTGTTGAAGATCTTCTTTTTGTGTTGTTAGATCTCTTGATTAATGTTTCAATGAATATATTACCCTTTCTGTTGAAGGAGAAAGGTCTTTATATAGTCTTCCTCCAAGGTAAACCCGCTAATCCGGTTTCTAACAACCTTCTGACAGCTCTGACAGTTGCAGTTGACCGGTTGAAATGACAGCTGTCAAGTCATCCAGTCACTTCTTGAAATAACTGTCACTATCTGAAAGTGTCGAGACAGATAGTCATTATGTGTCAACACAAATAGACCAAGTGTCGACACAAGTAGACTAAGTGTCAACACTAGCCTTGATGGTGTCGACACAACTCCTTGTGTTGTTGTGACAGCTTCTCGACACAACTTCTTCAGAATGTGTCGATACTGATTCTGTGTGTCGACACAAGCCTTCTGTTGAATGTGTCGACACTGGTTGAGTGTGTCGACACAAATACTTCTTCTTTAATACTTAGTTGAATTCTGTTGTGTGTCGACACATCTCCTTTGTGTCGACACATCTTCTGTTGCTGATACTTGCTGAGTGTCGACACATCTCCTTTGTGTCGACACATGTACTTAACTTTGTTGAAGTTTGCTGAGTGTTGACACAGCCTCCTGGTGTCGACACATTTGATGTCGACAAAAGTTTCTTTGAGTGTCGACACTGCCTCTAAGTGTCGACACAGATTATGTTGACAATCTTCACATTGTGTCGACCACTGCGTATGTGTCGACACTTTTCTTCTGGTGTCGACTCTGCCTTCCTGATGTCGACACAATTACTCTAAGTGTCGACACAGCTTCTCTAGGTGTCGACACAAGCCTTCATAAGTGTCGACACTGCATCTCTATGTGTCGACACATGGACTTAGAAACTTTTCCTGCAATCCTGCAGTTACTTAACCTGCACAAATAAACTCAAAGCACATCAAAACACCTTGATGTATATCATTGAGTAGGGTGAGGCTTCTTCAAATCTGGTACACATATTCCAATGTACCCAACAATCTCCCCCTATTTGGAGAAGTCATAACCATTAGTCAATGATATACACCATTCATAACAAATACTCAATATGATGTATAACAGTATTATATGACAGGGTAAAACTAAACATGTATAAAAGCACATGTATAAACAATTATCTCAGAATAACAATGTAATAGATTGAGCATTAAACATTGTTTTTACAACTTCCAAAAGTTTTATTAATCAAAAGTTTACGTGGATTTTAATGCACATGATTACAAACTATAAACTAAGAAAATTCTATCCTATGGCAGATCTGGCTCCTTGATAACAATGTCCTTTCTAGATTGAATCTTGCTTGAACTGGAGCTTCATTGTCATCAGCAGGCTTCTTTCCCTAAGATCTTTCTTTTTCTGTTCTTCAGCCCTTATCTTTTGTCTCTAAAAGTAATGATAAGGCTTAGGGAAGTACTTGCTAGGCTCCTGTGCATTAGGAGGTAGCTTCCCTAATTAGCCTTTCTTCTGTATTGAACTATGCCCTCTTGCCTAGCCTCATGTTTTTTCCATTCCTGGTCAGAATATCATTTGCCCCTCTCTAGGAAATTATCCTTTGCAGCCTTCTAAGCAGTCAATATGATATTCCTAGAGGTTGGGCTCCATTACTCAAAGTCTGGCCTTAATTCAGCCTGCTCTCTGAACCTCTTCTTAGATAATTGGGCTTCCTGCTCTTTTAATACTGCCTCTTGCTCTTTTAGTATGACCTCTGGCACAGGCTGTACTACTTTCTCAATAATAATATTCTGATTACCCTCAGGAGGATTATACATAGATGTACCTCTTGATGTATCATATCAAAATCTGTTGGAGGGGATCACTGAGCTACTTCAGCTTGTTCTCCTCCAAAATATGCAGGATTTACCCCAGATTCTGCAACATTATCATCATCACATAAAGGTGGATATCCAAGGGTAGCTCTGATGTTGTTTGAAATCCATTTTGCATGGTCAGAGCCTGCTTTGACTAATACCCTCTCCCCCTTTATGACTTCTCTTTCAAGTGATCTCTAAGATCATCCTTCTGAAATCTTATCTGAGCATTCAAATAGTTAACTCCATCTTTATAAAAAGGTTTTAACCTTTGGAGCTTTTCAGTGATAGTCTTTTGAGAATCTTCAATGATAGTTTTAACAGCAGTGAGGCTCTCTTATAATTGCTTATCAAAGACTTCTTTAGCAGTAGCACTTACAGCAGTCTGTGCAGTAGCTATATTTTTCATTTCACTTTCAATAGCATTATGAGAAGCAGTCAGATTATCATTCATTCTAATCTGATTTTCCAGAAACATATCCTTGTTGCACTGCTAGGTCATCAATCTGTGTCTTGATCTGCTCTTGGTGTGTAGCCAGATATACCACTGCATTGCCTCCCTTGTGGAAGCAATCAGTCATTTCCTTCTTGTTTTGATTCACTTCAAATCTTATAGATTTTATGTCTTGAGCCAGATCAAATTGAAGTGATTTATTTCCTCATTCATATACTTTTTTAGATTCTCCTTTGCTCATCCATCTTGATTTGCAAGCCACCAACATGGAACTATAGTCAGCAGTTGGGGCTTATTGTGGAGCAATGGTTGTTGTTTGCAGTTTCTTGTAAGTCTGGCTTCTTCTTATGAAAACCTGTAACTTTCTTTTCTTGACTCTAGCAGCTCTTCATCCTCTGAAGCAGAAGTACTGGCAATGTCTACCCGTCCTTAGGACTAGGAGGTAAATCCTTCTCAGTCCTTGGTAGCTCCTCAGCATTCTTTTGCTCCTCAGTCTCTTTTCTTGCAGTTTCCCTACATTCTCCCCCTCAATATTAGCTGGCTCCCCCTCAACAGCAGCTTTCTCTCCCTCTAAATCAGTCTGTAAAAGATCAGGGAACAGCTCTTCTAGTGTAAACTCATGTTGAGGTTGTACATGAGAATCTCTTATCTCAGGAGCAACTGATTCCACTTTATCAGCAACAGATGTGTCCTCCATGACAACATCTTGTGGTTGACTATGTAACTGTGTATGCTGATCAACATCAAGTAATGATTCAGTCAAAACTTCATCCTCAATATTGAAATTTAATTGATTAACTTCAGTGATTACCTCTAGAATTGTTTGGGTAACCCTTTCACTATCTAATTGAGTTGGCTCATCCCCATGTAGAGGCTCCCCTGGAGTGGAGCCAGTTGAATAGGGCTAGCTGATGGTAGCTCCCCCTGCCTCTGAGCATCTTCTTGTCTTGCTGGTGACTGTCCAGCATTGCCATCCTCTCCATCATCAGAACTGAAAACTACCTGCTCTTTTGAGCTACTTGAGGATTCAGGAGCCACAATGGCTTTCTTCTTCTTCTTTGAGGTGTTTCCTTTTCTGGAGTTGGCATTTTCTTTGTCAACACTCTGTCCCACCTTGAGATAATCCTAAGATCCATTTTCCTCATATAATTTATCTTAGAACCTGCTGCTTGATTCATCACTTCAGGGATACTTCCAGCTAATTATAAACTCAGAATCCTACCCAGATTGGGCTTCTTCAGACTTTCCTTTATCTTATCAAACAGTACTACTGACCAATCAGTTTTAAGTTGGAAAATTATCCTTATCATTACAACTGAACATGTGAGCTGATATCCGATCATGCCCACCAGGCTTGCTCAGTATCACCTTGCCTACTATTTCAGATAAAAACTTTCCTTGGACATTCATGCCTTTCCTATTAAAGACTGATCCAATCTTCAAGCTTGAATCAAGTCCACACCATGTCAGTGCCTCCCTTGTCTTTGAAGCAAGTACATCTTCCTCTTCTTTAGTTCTAGGGAGATGTAGAATCTTTCTGAGACTTTTCTGGGTGATCTTAACTCTTGCCCCATGAACTTTGGACTTAATCTTCAGTCCAGATTCATCAAGTGTAGCTGCACTAATGAATTCAAGGACCTCCTTCTTCCAGATCTTGATTGGTTCTGAAACAAGATACTCCAACCCAGTCTCTGCAACTAGGGTTACCACACTTGGATTTCCGGTCCGCATCATCAAAGGCATGTCGCACGAGCTCATAACCTTCATTAATGTTCTCTTCTAGCTTGGGCGCCATTAGGGTTTGAAGAAATTTTAAATTTAGAGAAGAGAAATGTCGACACACAAGTTTGGTCTCGAAACTTTGGTGAGTGTGTCGATAAACAATGGTGAAAACCTATTTATACCTTCCAGAATCGAAGGTGAAAAGGCGCGTCAAAATACTTGAAATGTGTCGACACTATGGAAAAGTGTCGACACTTACTTCTAATGTCTCGACAACCATGTGTCGACACAAATATAGTCGGCAGAATATATGTGTCAACACTTATACATCTCAGCACGACATTTAGTCAAGACTCTACTCGACGAATTCTGTGTAAATCCTAAGTGTCGACAACACCCTGGATGTGTCGACACCTACACTGGATTGTCGACACTAATTTTCTGAAGTGTCGACACTTACTGTCTAGATGTGTCGACACCATTTCTCTGAAATGTCGACACCACTTCTATGTGTCGACACAGACAACTCTGTGTGTCGACTCTATTTTACTTAGCCAATTTTTTAAACTATTCTAAGTTTAACATTCTTAATTCAATTTTAAAATTATTGAATTTAGTTTCATCTAGTGGCTTAGTAAACATATCAGCTAACTGATTATCTGTCTTAACATACTCTAGGGAAATGTCTCTTTTTTCTACATGTTCTCTAAGAAAATGGTACTTAATTTCTATGTGCTTAGTCCTACTATGGGAGACAGGATTATTTGCAATAGAAATGGCACTTGTAGAATCACAAAATAAATGTGTTCTACTTACTTGAATACCATAATCTTCTAGCTGGTGTTGAATCCATAGAATTTGTGCACAGCAGCTTCCTGCAGCCACATACTCTGACTCAGCTGTGGAGATGGCCACACTGGTCTGCTTCTTACTGCTCCATGACACCAGCTTTCCACCTAGAAATTGACAGGTTCTGTAGTACTCTTCCTATCTTCCTTGCAGCCTACAAAATCTGCATCTGAATAACCTGTCAGTACAAAATCTCCATTCCTAGGGTACCAAAGGCCTAGATAAGGTGTGCCCTTAAGATATCTCAATATCCTTTTGACTGCTGTCAGATGAGATTCTTTAGGGCAAGCTTGGTACCTAGCAAAGACACATGTAGCATACATGATATCTGGTATACTAGCAGTCAAATATAGTAGGGAGCCAACTATCCCTCTATACAAAGTCTCATCTACAGGTTTCCTTGCATCATCTTTGCTTAGATACATGCTTGACCCCATAGGAGTTTTCATGGTAGTGGATGATTCCATATCATACTCTTTATCAACTCTACTAGGGTGAACTTAGACTGGCATATGGATAATCCATCTTCAGCCTGTCTAACTTGGAGCCCCAAGAAGAACTTAAGTTCCCTCATACTGCTCATTTCAAATTGTCCTTGCATAAGTTTTTGCAAACTTTCTGCAAAGACTATTTTCTGTAGACCCAAATATTATGTCATCTACATATATTTGGACTAAGATAATCTTGCCTCTAGATTCTCTAAGGAATAGAGTCTTGTCTATTTTCCCCCTTGAGAATTTGTTCTCAATGAGGAAACTAGACAGGGTTTCATACCAAGCCCTTGGGGCTTGTTTAACCTATACAAAGCCTTCCTAAGTCTATATACATAATCAGGTTTAAGAGAATCAACAAAACCTGCTGGCTGCTCTACATAGACTTCTTCATTCAGATTTCCATTCAGAAAAGCTGACTTAACATCCATTTGATATACCTTGAATCCTTGGTATGTTGCATAGGCAAGGAACATCCTTATTGCCTCCAGTCTTGCTACTGGAGCAAAGGTTTGATCAAAATCAATACCTTCTTCCTGCCTATATCCTTTTGCAACCAGTCTAGCTTTATTCTTTATGATGATTTCATGCTCATCCAACTTGTTCCTAAAGATCCACTTAGTTCCAATAATGTTGTAGTTCTTGGGTTTAGGAACTAGCTCCCAGACCTTGTATCTTTTGAATTGATTCAGCTCCTCTTGCATGACCTCAATTCAATGAGGGTCTAGGATTGCTTCTTCAAATTTCTTTGGCTCTACTTGGGATAGGAAACTGGAGTAAAGGATTGTACTCAGATTCCTGCTCCTTGTTTGCACACCTTGTCTGGGATCTCCAATTATTTGATTGGGTGGGTGATCCTTTAAGTGTCTATTTGCTGGAGGCAGCCTGTCTTCTGGTTGTACACCTTCAGTCTCTTCAATTAGCTGCACCTCTTGGTCTTCTTCAGCATCAGGAGTATCTTGTACTCCCCTGAAAAGCAGCCACCATCTTCCACTTGCTGACTTGCAGTAGAAACTTCTACAATGGTAAGCTTGTCCATCTTTTCAATTACACCTGTAGAGCTGCAAATACTACTTGGCAATTCATTGTTAATGAGCCTTGCTTCATCAAAAATTACATGTACAGACTCTTCTACAACTTGAGTAATCAAGTTGTAGACCCTATAAGCCTTACTATTGTTGTTGTACCCAACAAAGATCCCCTCTTGGGATTTGGCAGCAAACTTGGTTAGATAAGACTTTACATTGTTAAGTATATAACACTTGCAACCAAAGATTCTGAAATAGGATAAATTTGGTTTTCTGCCTTTCACAATCTCATAGGGGGTCTTCTTGTGGCTCTTGGTGATAGTAGCCCTATTGATCACATGACAAGCAGTATTTACTGCATCAGCCCAGAAATATTCTGGGAGAGAAGTGTCACTCAATAGAGTTCTACCAGCCTCTATCAAGGTTCTATTTTTCCTCTCAGCAATACCATTTTGCTGAGGTGTTCTTGGTGAGGAAAATTCCTGAAAAATTCCAAATTCTTCACACAGTTTTGTCATACTTTCAGACTGAAATTCAGTACCATGGTCACTTCTGATTTTGACCACTGTACTGTCCAATTCATTCTGAATTTGTTTAACAAAACTATACAAGACACTTGGAGTTTCAGATTTTTGCCTTAAGAAGAACACCCAGGAATACCTTGAATAGTCATCTACTACCACAAATGTGTAGACCTTCCTACCTAGACTGTGAACTGGCATAGGACCAAAAAGATCCATATGCAAGAGGTATAGACACCTCACAGAATCCTTGTTCTCAAGGCTATGAAAGGTGGATTTGGTCTGGTTGCCTTTTTGACAAGCTGAGCATATCCCATCCTTTATGCACTTAACTTGAGGACCATTCCTCACTAACTCTTTACTAAAGAGTTGACCAATTGTCTTATAGTTAAGATGAGTCAGTCTCTTGTGCCATTTAACACAGTGTGAGACTTTCTCATCAGCTACAAGACAAATAGGAGAAACATTGTTCTCACATACAAAGTCAAGACAATAGACATTTCTCTTCCTATATCCTGTCAGAATGATCTTTTGATCACTTGACCTTCTGATATGACAACCATCCTTGACAAATGAGATGTCATATCCTAAATCACTCAGCTGACTTATGCTAATGAGGTTATGTTTCAAACCTTTACATAATCCACTTGAGTAATTGTAATTTGGTTACTAGAAATGTTACCAAAGCCTTTGATGATTCCTTTTCTGAACCACCAAAGGTAACTTTAGGGTCATCCTTGATAGGTATATAGTCCTTCAGCAACCCCTAGTTCCAGTCATGTGCCTAGAACATCCACTGTCCAAGTACCATATAGGGGCATGACCACTTGGACTCACCTGCAAAACAGATTACTTAACCTTAGAACCCAAATAACTCTTGGGTCTTTGGTGCAGGTTAGTTTGACTTTTAACAAAACTACCTGTAGCTCTTCTAGCAGGCAGTTTGCTACTCTCCTTGACACATGAATTGTGCCAACAATCTATGGCAAAGTGGTCTATCTTACCACAACACCAGCACTCAAACCTGTTGTACCTTTGTTTAGGTACAACCCTGGCTGATTTGTCTACTGCAGGCTTTTTGTTTAGTGCTGGGGCTTTGCCCTTAGATTTGGACCTAGCTGTCCTGGCAGGTTTTGTAAACCTCAATCCAGTCTTACCCTTTTGAGGTACAAGCTCATCTATCAAAGGTAAAACTGATTTTGGTTTAGAAAAAACTTGCTACAATCTCTCTCTCCTTCTGAAGTCTAGCCTCCAGATTTCTAATTTGATCATTCTTAAATGTAATAGTACCCATCTGAATAACTGTAATGTTTTCAGCCTGGCTATTTCATTCAGTTTCTGATCAACAACTTGTCTGAATCAGCAGCAGCTAATTTAAGACTAGCAATCTTCTTTGCCTGAGTTTTGGCCAAGGTTTTGCTTTTCTTCAAGGCCTGCAACAAGTCTCTATATTCATCAATTAACTGATGAATATCACCTTCAGATTCAGACCCACCCACATCACTTGATGCAGATGTATCTGATTCTGACTGACCAGTACATGAAATTGAACTAGAAGAACAACTTTGTACCTTACTTGGTCCAGGCTGATCCTGGATTTTGTCTCCTTCAGATAAAGCCATTAGCCCTTTGCACTGATTGTCCTCATGCTCATAAATTGAATTCATTAGCTGCATGAACTCATCTTCTCCTCTTCAGCAAACAAGCCAATATAGGCTTCAGCTTCTGATTCTGTTTCAGATGATGACTGATCAGTCAGACTCTTGTCTTTCTTATCAACAAAAGACTTTTCTTTTTTGCCCTTAAAACTGAGTCTTCTTTTTGTCAGTTGACTCATTCCACTTTTCTGGACAGTCAGCTACTATATGTCCCTGTCTATTGCAGCAATAGCACATAATTTTTGATGATGTAGCTTTGCTTGGCTTGGATCTGCTTCTGTCATTCCTTGATGACTTTATTTTTTGATAGTAGTCCTCTTTTGTCTAAGAAGTGGTAGGCTTAGACCTCCACTGCTTCTTCTTCAGAAACTTTTGAAAATGCCTAGTGAAAGCTGCAAAGTCTTCATCACTTTCACTACTATCTGAATTCTTGCTATCTGAATTTTCTGTCACAGCCTCAGCAACTATTTGAGGTGGAGATGGAGATTGCTTGCTTCTATACTTCCTAGTGGCTTCAGTCTTGAAGGCCACAGCTCTTTCCTTGTGCTCCACTCTAGTAGTCTTCTCTTCCTCCTTTCTTGTCAATAACTGCATCTCATAAGATAACAGTTTTCCATACAATGTTGGAGGAGGTATATCAGCTAGTTTGACCACTTCCCTAATGACACAAATCTTGGTGTCTCAGTCTTTAGTCAGGGATCTTAAGAACTTCTCATTCAGCTCATAGTTGCTGAATTCTTTCCATAGGACATCAATTCATTGACTGTCCTATAGAACTTCTTGTAACATTCAGTAATGCTATCAGACTTTCCTTGTCTGAAGCTTTCATATTCCTGATTTAACAAACACTTCATGTCTTGTTTTACTTCTTCTGATCCCTCCATGTAAACTATTAATGTGTCCCACATTTCTTTAGAGGTTTTACAATGTATTAAGTTCTGAAATGTTGCATCATCAATTGCACTAACAATAATATTCTGGGCCCTCTTGTACATAGTGGCCAGAATTATTTCATCTTTGGTCATTTCTGAATAATCCTTGGGAGTTTTCTGATTTGCATCTAGAATGGATATCTTCATTGGCACATATGACCCTTCTTTGACTATAATGTATATTCTTGGGTCAGATACTTCCATAAAGAGTCTAACCCTCTCTTTCCATATGCCAAAAATCTCTTTTCTACAGATTGACAATTTCATGGACCCCGGCTCTTTGTGATTCTCACTAGAACTCATTTTCTTGATTCTTGTTTATTCTGATTCTGCCTACAGGATCCTACTCAGACTGTTATGTCCTTTTTGAGTAACCTGGCTCTGATACCACTTGAAAGAAATAGTGCCTAATCACCTAGAGGGGGGGTGAATAGGTGAACTTTAACTTTTTAAATTTAAGGAAGAAACACTTGAACAAATAACCTGTATATGCAATTGTCTATAGCAATTCTGCATAGCTAGCTCAACAATCACAGAAATAAACAACACAGAGTGCACACAGATTTTTATAGTGGTTCCCCAAGGTCTGGGTACATCCACTTTCCCCCTTCGTCTATCTAGTAGTGTACTAGATTCGGCCTAACCTCAGTACTTCTCCTCAGATCCTCAGATCTTACAACTCAAAACCCCAAACAGGTTCCTACACCTCAGAGTGTCCCCACTCATACAACTCAGGCTCAAAGCCCTACCACTCAGTCTTCAACAAGACCTACACTCAGAGAACAAAGTCTCTTACAACTCAGGCACAAGACCCTACCTCAGTCTTCAACAAGACCTACACTCAGAGCACACAGTCTCCTACACTCAGCCTTTATAAAATAGGCTTACAGCTCAGATCTATACAAGATCCTACAGAAATTTGATAATACAAAGTGATTAACCACAACTCTGAAAGAGAGAGATGAGTTGACTGGCTTCTTGATGAGTTCTTGGAAGAACTTGGCAGAGATCAACCTCCCTTGGCTTTCTTCAAAGCTTCTTGAATTAGAACACAGTAAGGTTGAATCTCCTGTGAAGATGATCTTCAATCAACTTCTGTCTTGAGATTCAGATCTCAATCTGAATCTTACTTTCCAGCTTGGTTCAGCAGATGTTCTTCTTAGAAGGAGCTCTCTCTCTCCAACTTCTTAGATCTTCTGTTGAAGATCTTCTTTTTTTGTGTTGTTAGATCTCTTGATTAATTGTTGTCAATGAATATATTACTCTTTCTGTTGAAGGAGAAAGGTCTTTATATAGTCTTCCTCCAAGGTAACCGGTTGATCCAGTTTCTAACAACCTTCTGACAGCTCTGACAGTTGTAGTTGACCGGTTGAAATGGCAGCTGTCAAGTCATCCAGTCACTTCTTGAAATCACTGTCACTGTCTGAAAGTGTCGAGACAGATAGTCATTATGTGTCGACACAAATAGACCAAGTGTCGACACAAGTAGACTAAGTGTCGACACTAGCCTTGATGGTGTCGACATAACTTCTTGTGTTGTTGTGACAGCTTCTCGACACAGCTTCTTCAGAATGTGTCGACACTGATTCTGTGTGTCGACACAAGCCTTTTGTTGAATGTGTAGACACTGGTTGAGTGTGTCGACACAAATACTTCTTCTTTAATACTTAGTTGAATTCTGCTGTGTGTCGACACATCTCCTTTGTGTCGACACATCTTCTTTTGTTGCTGATACTTGCTGAGTGTCGACACATCTCCTTTGTGTCGACACATGTACTTTAACTTTGTTGAAATTTGCTGAGTGTCGACACAGCCTCTTGGTGTCGACACATCTGATGTCGATAAAGTTTCTTTGAGTGCTGACACTGCCTCTAAGTGTCGACACAGATTATGTTGACAATTCTTCACAGTGTGTCGACACTGCCTGTATATGTCGACAATTTTCTTCTGGTGTCGACTCTGTCTTTCCTGATGTCGACACAATTACTCCAAGTGTCGACACAGCTTCTCTAGGTGTCGACACAAGCCTTCATAAGTGTTGACACTGAATCTCTAGGTGTCGACATATGACTTAGAAACTTTTCCTGCAATCATGCAGTTACTTAACCTACACAAATAAACTCAAAGCACATCAAATACACCTTGATGTATATCATTGAGTAGGGTGAGGCTTCTTCAAATCTAGTACACATATTCCAATGTACCCAACAGAGTGCCCACACAAACTTATACGATGAGGATCTTGTTGTGCAATGTTATGAAATGTTATGTATGTTATGCAATGACTCACCCATGAACACACACATGCAATTGCTATGTCGACACAGACTATAGTTCCCACTTTTCGAGCAGGTAGCTAACCTCTCAGGCATCAGCCACCGTGGCCAGGCGGTGACAGTAGAACGGGCACTTCTACTACTAGGCGGGTATCCACACTACTTCACCTAGGCCTCCGTACGCCTCAACTCTAAGAACACAACAGTGCAGCCCATGCGTACTATGGCCCAGCGGGGTCTTGGGTAGATGTGCACCAAGAACACAGCCCGAACTGGCCTTGTGTGACCCGGAAGGGGCCTCGGAAGTAAGCACGAGGACACATCCCAACCGTTCACTTAGCACGATAGGGGCCCCGGGACGTAAACACCGAGGACACAGCCCAACCGCCCAAAGTTTAACTGTCAACTCCCGTCGGTGTGACGATCGGCGAGCCTGTAGACCTGTCACACTATCATTAACCCAAGATTACGACACCGCGTGTCGACTCGCACCGTATGCAAATGTCTCCTTGCCATAACATGGAAGGGGCCTCGGAAGTAAGCACGAGGACACAGCCAACCATCCATCCATACCTTATCTCAACACAAACCAAACAAGTGACAGTCAACACCGCACTCACATACTCTCACAATACTACTAGTAGGGAGACAACACTCTAAGTATTGGACTACTAAACTCATTCCATTAATCAAACATACTCATGGCCATAATTTATTCTTTTACATGACTTTTCAAATGATGACAACATAATATAAACATGATGCACATATAAAGATCTATCAATCTTTCCAAAATTACAAACATATTATAAACATGATGCGCGTATAAAGATCCATCAATCTTTCCAAAGGATAACAACATATTATAAACATGAAGCGCATAAATAACCATATATCAATTTCTATCAAGTCAATTCGTTTAAGTAAGCTTGCTTCACAATTGGATTATATGAAATCTGATTAATAAACTCCATCAATCATGCAACTAAAATGATTAATCATAAAAGAGTTCATCTAAGCCAAGTAACATGCAATATTAATTCCACCGAATCCAAATCAATATTATATAAGCCCGGAATTTAGGTGCAGAGTAAATCTGGGCAGCAACTTCGACCGGAGATTCCCGAAGCTGCAGGAATCCGGTGAAGACTTGTAATCCCTCGATGGAAAGGTCTTTCCATGGGCTACAACTTTCATATTCAGACCTCAACCCATATTTGACTGTATCCTATTAGAAACCATCCTTGAGGTTCGCTGCGTACAGAACACAATTTCTGCATGCAGAATTTATTGAACACCATTTTCGTTCATACTTTCTTGTGGCTACAGACATCCCCTAAAGTCGTGCAGCAACTCGTTGGAAAGGTATTTTCAAGGGCTTCAACTTTCGTGTTTAGTCGAAAGCCAAGATCTGGTCATATCCTTCATGAAAATGGCCTAAAAGATCATTGCGCGCAGTATACAGATTCAGCACGCATCTTGAGGCGGAATGAATGACATTGGTTCATCTTCCTCCTCAAGTCGATCCTCTCAAATCTCCTCCAAAAATTTCTCCACCCTTATTCACCCTCATGAGGCCTTTGCTCTTCACGAAACAATCCCCCATCTCCACATAGAAGATCGAGAGGTTGAAGACACCACTAACCAAGAGCACAAGCCCCGGATTGGCCTCACCCTAGAGAAAGCATCTTCTCACATGTCAAGACTCATTTAAGTCGACGTCTCGCCTAGATATCTACAGATCTAGCACCAAGGGAGAGGGTAGGAAACTCACCTCGGTTCCAACGGTACCACCATTTCCGGCCATGGATCTCGTAATTCTCCTTGGCGGCATCTTCTCCTTCGCGGCGTTGGCGGATTTTCCCTCCCTAGAACTTGCTCCTGCAGTTCTCTTTCTACAGAAGTTTTCTCAGAAAATCGGGCTGGAAAGAAGAGTGAAAATGGCTAGGGTTTTCACAGTCCATATATATAACAAGAGCGGAGCTTTACAGACGGTTACAATGTCAAATCAATTCACCGACACGGGCAAAGAGTTACAGACAGTTACAACGCCGATTCAATATTTGATACGACGGAACATGCCCTGGTCACGCCCATGGTCAAGCCTGTGACACCGGGTGTGACTCCTATCGTCGAACGGAATTCGTCGAACTCAACTAACATCGTCGAACTCAACTAGAATTGTCGAACGGAGAACACGCCCCGGTCACGCCCATAGTCACGCCCGTGACACCGGGCGTGACTCCTATCGTCGACCGTATATCGTCGAACTCAACTAAAATTGTCGAACGGAGAACACGCCCCGGTCACGCCCATGGTCACGCTCATGACACCGGGCGTGACTCCTATCGTCGACCGGAATTCGTCGAACTCAACTAAAATCGTCGAACTCAACTAAAATCATCGAACTCAACTAAAATCGTCGAACTCAACTAGAATCGTCGAACGGAGAACACGCCCCGGTCACACCTATGGTCACGCCCGTGACAGGGGGCGTGTACCGTGTTCAATTACTCAAGTACTCGACAACTACTCGAGTACTCGACAACTGAATGGATAGTCACGGGCATGGTCACGCCCGTGTTGGACCGGTCACGCCCGTGACATGGGCGTGAAACTCACTATGTCGAGAATTCACTACCTGTGTCCTGCTCTGGACAACTCGAGGGCTGGTTTCTCCTACATTCCCAAGTGCAGCCCAATTTCCAGCACTTCCCTGGACCCAAGTCAGCTCTCCTGACTCAAAACGCGCACCATGGACCTAGTGCGAATCGAGACGTTACAGTTTAGACATGCCATGCTTAGGATTTTGTGATATGCCTTGTTTAATATTTTCTATGTTATATATGGAATTGTTTGTAGGCGATCAAATTACTGGCGAAGTTGAATGGAGCTGCAGAAATATTTTTATCTGTGTTATTGTAATGTTTATTTTTGGACATAATTTATGATCCATTTTGGATACTTCCTTTTACATCAATCCATCTTTTACTAAAAATGTAAAAGATTTAAATTATCAAAAGTTTGATTCATATCAATTTATTTTTGAACATGTGATCAGAAGGATTGGAAAAAACAGTCGTCGGATGTTGGAAGATCTATTTTTTCTATTTTCTAGAACTATATAAAAGACTCATGTTATCAGTTATTTTTATATATTTATATATTTTAGTTTTAAAAAAACAGCTTCCAAAAGTTGCTTCTCTAAACAGCTAAAAAAAAATCGCTCTTCAAAGCGCACTTTTGCACAGAACACTCAAACACTCTGCAGCTTTTCAAAACTGCTCCCCAGAGATCTATTTTAAAACAGCTCTATCTGGACAGCAGCTTTTCAATCCACCAGAGCTGTCCCAAACAGACCCTAAGTCTTGTGTCATCTACTATCTTCTGTTGGCTGGTCCATACAATGTTGACTCTAAGGATATAGACTAGACTCTAGAACACAGACATGACCCTAGATATACATGTTGGGTCAATCATCCTAATTAGTGAACCTAGCCCAAATCAAACTAGGGATCCAACAATCTCTCCCTATTTGGGTGAGGTCACTAATACAACCAAAAAACATTTACAAAGCAAGAGAAAAATATATCTGGCAGAAAATTTTAAAACATGCAGCAGATATACATATCCAATGAGCTTTGTATCAGGAAATAAATAAATAGTTTTAAGACATACAGAAAGACTAAACAGTTTAGACTCATTTCTTCTTTTTTGACTCCTTTTGCTTATCCTCCTTAGCTCTATCACCAGGCTGAGTGAATTTGATTTCCCTATTTGGATCAGCTGCTTGACTCTTTGTCATGGTCATATCAGCAGCTCCAATAATGTTTAGGGATGTAGCCCTTGGCACCACAGCTTCTGGATGCAATTTCATATAATCATCTATATTAAAGAATTTATTAGCTTTTGCAAACCTGTTTAGTTCTTCTTTCCTGTACTTGGACATTATTGAGTATTGAGAGGCATCCTTTCCTTCAGCTTTTTCCTTGTTTATCATATATAGTCCAACTAGTTCTTGAAATCTGGTCATTCTAGCAGTGTTTGTTGTCTCAAGATCCTCAAAAGGAACTAGAGGAGATTCAGGTATTTTTGGACTATCAACTTTCTAAGATTTTGGTGCTTGTTGTAGATGTTATTTATGTTGGTGATGCTTGCCTGAGGAATACCTATGCTGGCTGCTTCTAGAATATGAAGAGGATCTACCCTGATGTCTCTGATAAGTTTGATATTGGGTAGACCTCTGAGAGGAAGAGCCTGAAGCACCAGCAGTAGGTGGAGGAGGTGGAGGAGGATCTTTCCTGTATCTTTATGGAGGAGGAGAATACTTCCTACTTTTCTTCCTGTCCTTCTGTTGATTCTTGGACATCCACATCCAAGCTGGCATGCCTTTATAGGGAGTGATATTCTGAAAAATATAGTATGGAGTGTCATGAGTTGGGTTTGGTTTTGGAGCATCAGGTGGAGGGCTTTTCTTTTCTTAGAGATTATCTTTTTGGACTTAGGCTCATCATCAGAAGAATCATCTTCCTCATCTTCATCATCAGAAGATCCCTGAGGATTGTCATATAATGCATTAATTTCTTTCAAACTTTCTGGAGATATCAACAATTGTTTTGTCTGGGGAGGAGCAGGATGAAGAGCTGGAGCTGGAGTTGGAGAACTATATACATCAGTTCTTTCAGTAACTGATTTACTTTCTTCTTCAATATCTGTCATAATCAACTCATCTAGATCAGGCATGGGACTATCACCCATAATATAAGTTGGAGCAAAGATGGCTTTGGGAGGAGATGAAATAATGAATGAATCTTCTCTTGGTGGAGATGGAATAGCTGGAGCCTTTATTCTTACAAAATTGGCCTTGATTTGCATGACAACTTTGGAGCTTATTGGGGAAGTATAGGGAACTATAGCCATAGAAGGCTTAGTGCTGTCTTCTGGAAGAAAGTTTAAATAAATTGTATCAAAAGTATTCAATAACCAAAATAAATCTACTATGGGATTGATAATGTAATCACCAATAGTGTTTATTGCAACTGTATCTGTCTCATCCATATCTACATCGGATTCAATGAATTCAAGTAGCTCAGCAAGAATGGTTGAGTCTGTTGCTGCTTTTGTTGCTACTACTGCTGCTGCTTCTGCTACTGCTGCTGCTAGAGCCACTTCTTCACAGAGTATCTCCCCCTGTCTGGTTTCAATAGGCACTCGAGCCAGGCCCCTGAATGAAGAAGGAGGGATGGAGAGAGCAGAAACTTGAGCAGCAAGTGAGGAGATGGAGGTAGCAAGAGGGTAAATAGCCTCTGCTATGAGGTTTTTGAGGAGGGGAGTGAGAATTGCCAGAAGAGGTGGAATGAAGGAGGGGTCCAGTTGCAGGAATTCAGGGGGTGTCTCAGTGGAGACAGAAGGGTAAATGGAAGAGGATGGTGGAGGAGGGGATGAAGAATCTGGCATGTGCTCATTTGGGGAAGATGGGATGTGAAGGGGGGATGACAGTAGATTGAATGATGGTAGGGATGACAGATTGGAAAGGGGAATGTTAGCTAAATGTGGTGGTAGAGGACATAAGGGTGGTGATGGAGTTGGTGTTGGAGAGTGAATATGAGTTTGTGATGTAGTTGGTGTACCATGTTGTGATGGAGTTGATGTATCATGTTGTGATGGAGTTGGTGTACCATGTTGTGATGGAGTTGGTGTACCATTTTGTGATGGAGTTGGTGGACCATGTTGTGATGAAGTTGGTGTACCATGTTGTGATGGAGTTGGTGTACCATGGTGTGATGGAGTTTGTGTACCATGGTGTGATGGAGTTGGTGTGATGGAGTTGGTGTACCATGGGGTGAAGGAAGTGGTGTATAAGAGTGAATATGAGTTTGAGGATGCTGCACTGGAGATGATGGAGGTATAGGAGTATGGACTGTGGTATGGACTGGGGAAGAAGATGAATTGGAGAGGCTGGAGGGGGTGGAGGTGTAGCATCTTCAGCAGGGTGGGGAGTGGCTAGAGCAGCCCTTGTACTCTCAAAAGGCCTGGAGGAAGAGGAAGAAGCCTTGGATGGCTTGGTGATGTTCCTCTCCCACCTACCAAAGAGGGCACAAGTTATCCTCTTTGAGGCATTAATGAATATGCTCGGTGTGACCAGGGATTCAGCAGTCTTTGCCTTAAGGAAGATGCCCAAAATCCTTCCAAAACACACCTCTTTCTTGGTGTTTTTCTTCCTGATCATCTCAAATAGAATCCTGGTCCAGTGCACAGGCTTCTTATTCACAACAGCACACATCACCAGGAATTGATGCCTAGTAATGTAGTCATGGGTTGTATGTTTTCCCAGTAGTAAAGCCTACAGCATCTGCTAGAAACTTGTATTCAGCAGATAAATGTTTCTTCAGCAGTTTGTTGGGAGTGTCTCCAGAGTAGCCCATCTTATTCAACATCTCACTAAATTCATCAGTATCAATCTCCAGTTCTTCTTCACCATTAGCTAATCCAAAAATTTCTGTCAGGACGGCGAGGGTAAGAGTTATTGCATTACCTGATATGGTTCCCGTCATGGTGTTCTCATCTGGGGAGGAGGAGGTGTAAACTCATTCTCTTATCTCTGCACCGGCTATCTTGATTCTCGTGGTCATTAGATACTTTAACTGCTGATCTTCAAGCAGTTTCAGAATTTCCAGGAAGATAGGATCTGAGTGTTGGAACGACTCGAAGTCGATGTCAAAGCCTGTATCAAACTTCATTGCTCCAAGACTACCTGTTGGAATCGCCATGAGATCGCCTGCAACAGAAACAAAAGAGATCAAGTGCAAGAGAACAGAAATCGCGGGACGGAGGTCGAAGGAAAAACCTAGATATAAGATTTTTCAGAATATGAATCGACAAACTTCGTTCAGCGAACAATAAGAAATTCTTCGAGTTGTGGTCGACGAAATATTTTATGGTCAAAAGAATTCGTCGATCTCTGCCAGAAGATGTGAAAACATTTCGTCGAGCTCTGTTCAACGAAAGTTTTCTGAAGCAGATTTGTCGAACTCCACTCGACGAAAGTAACTTCACTTACAGAGAGTTCGTCGAACTCAGTTCGACGAATATCTCTAGAACCTTTCACAGTTCGTCGATCTCCGTTCGACGAACTTAAAAAAATTCGTTGACCATAGACAGAAATCAAACTAAGTCTTCTTCATTTATCATACCAAGTTGATTTATGAAGAACAGATGATTCCTCTCATCCAAAGGTTTGGTGAAGATATCTGCCCTTTGTAAATCAGTGTAGATATATACAAGATTAATTTTATTTTTGTCTACACACTCTCTAATAAAATAATGTCTAATGTCTATAGTTTGGTGCTACTGTGTTGGACTGGATTTTGTGATATGGATATAGCACTTGTGTTATCACATAACAGAGTTGAATTATTTAAGTTGAACTCATAATTCAGGAGTTGGTTTTGAATCCATAGCATCTGGGAACAGTAACTGCCAGCAGCTATATATTCTGCTTCAGCAGTTGATGTAGACACAGATGACTGCTTATTGCTAAACCGTGAGACTAATCTCATACCAAGGAACTGGCATGTTCCAGAGGTACTTTTTTTGTCTATTATGCATCCAGCAAAGTCAGCATCTGAGTATCCAGTTAGCTCAAACTCTGACTCAGTAGGATACCAGAGTCCTAGACTAGGACAACTCTTGATATATCTCAAAATTTTTTTAAGAAAACTAGATGAGATTCTTTAGGGTTCACTTGGAACCTAGCACAAAGACGTGTAGCAAACATTATGTCAGGTCTGCTTGCTGTAAGGTATAGTAGGGACCCAACAATGCCCCTATATAATTTCTGATTAACAGGTTTCCTCATGTTCATCAGAGTCTATTACAGCATTAGTGGTCATGGGTGTTTTCTTTGCTGAGCCATCAGCCATCCCAAACTTTTTGAGAAGCTCCTTAGCATACTTAGCCTGGGATATAAAGATGTCATCAGGTAACTGCTTCACTTGGAGACCAAGAAAGTAGGAAAGCTCACTAATGTTACTCATTTCAAACTTTAAATGCGTGAGGTCAGAAAACCTCTTGCATAGTTTGGAATCTGTAGACCCAAATATAATGTCATCTACATAAATTTGTACTAACAAGATTTGATCCTTATGGTGCTTAGTGAATAATGTCCTATCTACAATGCCTCTAGTAAATTTATGCTCTATCAGGAAGCTAGCTAAGGTCTCATACCAAGCTCTTGGAGCTTGCTTTAAACCATAAAAAGCTTTATGCAATTAAAAACATATGAAGGATAAGTTGGAGAGACAAAACCTGGAGGTTGTTCAACATAAACCTCTTCTTTAAGTACTCCATTCAGAAAGGCACTCTTGACATCCATTTGATATACTTTAAACTTCTTGTAGGCAGCGTATGCAAGGAAAATTCTGATTGTCTCTAACCTTACAACTGGTACAAAAGTTTGGTCATAGTCAATTCCTTCCTCTTGCCTATAACCTTGAGCAACAAGCCTAGCCTTATTTCTCACAATTACACCATGGGCAGCAAATTTGTTTCTGAATACCCACTTAGTTCCAATTATATGATAGCCTTTGGGACTTAGAACTAAGTCTCAAACTCTGCATCTCTCAAATTAATTGAGCTCCTTTTGCATTGCAATGATCTAGTGGGGATCTTGCTCAGCATCATTTATAGATTGAGGCTCAATTTGAGAGAGGAAACAGGCATGCATCACATCTTGGTTGAGTTGATGCCTTGTCTGTACACCTACTGACATGTCTCCAATCACTTGAGATCTAGGGTGATCCCTTAGTGTGACAAAGTCAGTGGGTGGAGTTGGTTCAGCAACAGCATTTGGAGTTAATTCCTCTTGTGGAATAATTTCTATTGTTGGAGTAGGTTCAGCCACTTCCAAAAAGTCTTCTTTATTGTCTTCATCAGCTTGTGGAGGAGAATGAGATATGACCTTTTGAGTAAGGTTTAATTTTTCCAATTTCTCACACAAGTGAGGTACCTGCAAAAGATCTGAGGTAGAAGAGTCCTTCTTCTTGTAATACATGTTAGCTTCATCAAAGGAAATGTGTACAGACTCTTCCATTTTTAATGATGATTTATTGAAAACCCTATAAGCCTTGCTAACTTGGGAATATCCTAGAAAAATTCCCTCTGTAGCTTTGGCTTCAAATTTTCTAATGTGTTTCTTGTCATTATTGTGAATGAAACATCTATACCCAAAGATTCTAAAGTATAATTTTAGGTTTCTTCCCTTGAGTAATTCATAGGAAGTCTTACCCTTAAGTTTGTGTATCAAACTTCTATTCAACATATAATTTGCTGTGCTCACATCCTCTGCCCAAAAGAATAGGTGCATGTGTGCATCTGCAAGCAATGTTCCTGCAGATTCAATGAGGGTTCTATTTTTCCTTTCTGCTACCCCATTTTATTGAGGAGTTCTAGGAGTAGAGAATCAGTGTCTGATACCTTCCTCCTCACATAATCTGTGCATGGGACGAGATTCAAACTCAGTACCATGATCACTTCTGATCAATGCAACTGGAGTAGAATACTCAATCCTTATGTCCTTAATAAACTCTGTAAGGACTTTGAAGTTATCTGACTTGTGTCTCAAGAAGAACACCCAAGAGAATCTAGAGAAGTCATCTACAATGACTAGAGTGTAAGACTTCCCACCTAAGCTTTGTACATCAATGGGTCCAAAGAGATCCATATGTAGCAAGTACAGAATCTTAGGTGAATCACTCTTATTAATTGACTTAAAACTGTTTTCAGTTTGCTTGTCTTCTTGACAAGCCTTGCATAGACTTTCCTTCTTGTAGGGACCAGAAGGCAATCTTCTAACAAGGTTGTCCCTAAATAACTTAGATATATTCTTAAAGTTAACATGACCTGGTCTTTTATGCCAAAGAATATTATTATTGTTAACTTGATTGAATAAACATAGTTCTGAATTAGCAGAATTAAAGTTTACTGGGTATATATTTCCTTGTCTACAGCCAGTTAAAATAGTTTGATTATTTGAAGAAATAATACATTTTGAATTAGTAAAGCAAACCTGATAACCTGCATCACATAACTGACTTATGGATATTAGGTTATGTTTGAGACCATTCACATGTGTCATTTTTCTGAATGTGACAACCCCACTGTTGAAGTCTTCATAGCCTTCAGTTTGTCCAAAGCTGGAATCTCCAAAGATCACTTTTGGACCCAGCTTTGCCTTGAAATTGATCAGGCTATCCTTGCATCCAGTCATATGCTTTGAGCACCCACTATCCAGATACCACTTATTTTAAGTGATAGGATAGTTCTTCACCTGCAAGGAAATAAGTTAGATGTTCTTGACCCAGGTCACCTTGCGTCCTTGTTTCTTTTTATAAGAAAAACTGGAAATGTATGAACATTCAGGTTGGCTTTTATATCCTAATGGGTGAAATTTTCTAGGTGAAATAATCCAATCAGCAAGTGGATTGAAAGGTTTTCTAGGTTGATTTAAGTTTTTGTTAAAATTATGATTTTTATTAAGTCTGACTGGGTTCGACGAAAAGTTGTGAGTTCGTCGACCGAAGTTCGACGAAATGGGATGAGATCGTCGATCTCTACTCAGAGAATGAAGATATTCATTTTCTATGCCCCAGGTTTGTCGATCTCTGCTTGACGAACCATACACAGTTCGTCGATCATAGTAAGATGAATTATTATAGCTAATATTTGTGTTCATAGATCGTCGATCGGAGTTCGACGAACTATGCACATTTCGTCGACCTAAGTTCGACAAAATCTGTTGAACTTTATTTTTACTCAGAGTTTTTTGGTTTCTGTTCTTTTGATTTCTAGAGTTAGGTAATTCTTCTGTGGTTTGTTTATTGTTTATTACCTATTTACCCTTAGCTGAAATAAATTTTATAGGGGTTGTTAATATGTTCTTCTTAAGTATGGGGGGCAAGCTTGATGATGCACGCAAGCCCAGTTTGCCATTCAGTCTGACATTGACTGTACTTGTGATGTCCATCAACTTAAGGATTCTCCCATTGAGAGATTCCTCAAGTTGCTTATCCTCACATAATTTTGTTTTTAAAGAAATAATTTGTTCATTAGGTAGGATTAGTTCATCTTTTAATTTAGTATTTTCAGAAATCAAATTTTCTTGATTAATGAGTCTTTCCCTAAGTATTTTGATTTCTTTTTCAGAGTTAATTAAATCAATACACATGGTTTTAAATTCAGTCTTGAAACTATCAGAATTATAATCAAATAAGGATAATACCTGATCAGCTTTTGATTCTGAAGCCTCTTCATTATGATATACTTCTTCATCATCTGATGGACTGCCATAGACATTGATGGCCATGAGGCAGACTTCCCTGGCCTTTGCCTCTTCTTCCTCTTCATTGGAACTGGAAGATGTGGATTCATCTTCTGTGTCACTCCAGGTATCAGCAACAAAGCCCTTCTCATTCCTTTTTTGTTTGCTGGAGGAAGGCCTGTTGTACTGTTGTCCTCTGGAGTCCTTGTCTCTTCTTCTTTCTTTCTGATTCTCTGGACACTCTGAGATGAAGTGTCCAGATTTCCTGCATCCAAAACATACTACTTCTTTAGTTGGAGTTTTATCATACCTGGGCTTATCGTCCTGCCTGGATGATTTTCTCCTGAAGTCCTTTCTTGTCATTTTGTAAAATCTCTTAGCAAAGAGACTCATTAGTTCCTTATTAACTGTTGAAGCTTCAGTCTCTTCAGCAGCCTTGAATGTTATGTTGTGCTCCTTTATTGCTGGTGGAGGAGTCTTTTGTTCTGCAGCTTCTCTAGACTTTATCAGCTGCTCATAAGACTTGAGCTTTCCCAATAGAGATTTTGTGGAAATCTCATTTAAACTCCTGGCCTCCTTGATTGGCCAGATCCTTGAATCCCATGAGCTTGGAAAGCACATGAGGATTTTATCATTTACTTCAGTAAGGGTGATGTCCTTGTCTAGGGTCTTTAGCTCTTTGATTATTGAGCTCAATATGTTGTACATGTCAGCAATAGATTCTGACTCATCCTTCTTGAAGTTCTCATACTGGGATATGAGAGTTGATCTTTTGTCTTTCCTCTCATCAGTAGAACCAGCCACCATCTAGTTAAGAGAGTCCTAAATAGCCTTGGCTGATGTACATTCAGCCACCTTCAGGAAGATGTCATCAGACATAGTCTAAGCAAGAATATTCATGGCCTTTGCATCAGCAATCTTAGCCTTCTTCTGAGCATTTGTCCACTCAGGTGGTGGAACAACATGTGTGCTTGATATTGAGGTAGATGCAGTTGGTTGAGGAGGACCTGTCAAAATAAAATTGTAGATGTCCTCATCAATATAATTCATATAAAGTTTAATTCTTGTCTTCCAGATGACAAACTTATTTAAGTTGCGCACTGGAGGTCTGGTGCTTGCATAATCCTTGTTCTGTTCCATGCTGTGAAAATAATCCTAAAGAAAATAGAAGATTAGGTCTAACATTGGATCTTTTGGTTCAAGTGTTAGCTTGTACAACCAAAAAAACACTGCTCTGATACCAATTGAAAGTGAGGGTTAGACCAGATATACTCTAGATGGAGGGTGAATAGAGTATCTGAAGACTATTTAGAATTTACAAAATTATTAGAGTAAAGCAACTAATATTCACTATAAGCAAAAAATGACAATATAATATAAACTATTCTAACACAGCCACAGTAAAAATAAAAACTAATCTACCACAGGAACAACAAAGCTAAAATTAACACAGGTACAACAAGAGCAAGAAGAAAAGGGAACCAAACGACATAAGAACTTTATAGTAGTTTCTCAACCTGGGTACATCCACTCTTCTACCACCCTGGTAGAATCCACTACAGGTTTTGATTAGGTGACTGCCACCAATGAGCTTTTGATCAGGTGCTCAAAAACCACCTCAAGTTTTTTGATCAGGTGACTTGCAACTAAGGAATAACTTTTGAAGGGAGTTAAAGAACCCTTTGTACAGTGAAGGGGTGAGAGAGTTATGGTGTCTTCTTTTTCTCAAATCAACTGAGAAGACTAGTGGATCTTTGATATTGACAAAGCTCCCCCTGAGATATTAAACTCAGGAAGACTTGAGCTTTGATTCAGGGTGTAGGTCTTCTATCTTTAGCCTTGACTAGAAGAGATCCAGGAACTTCTTGACTGATAGAGATTTTTTTATCCTTGAAGAATCCTGGAGTGAAGGTTAAAGAAGACTCTTGATTTGGAATGAATGTTCTTCTTATTCTTCACCAATGTCAAGGAGAAAACTGGTTTGTTTTCTGTACATAGAAGGATTAGAATCAGATTGTTGTTGATCTTCTCTATAAGCCAGTATTCTCTTTCTTTTGGTCTGAACTTGTTGCTCAGTGTCTTCGTGTCAAAAAGAGAGAAAATCTCTTTTATATGAACAGTCAACAATCTTCTTTGAATTTTTGAATTCCTTTCTGCATTGATTGCTGACGACCTGGAGAATGTAATACGACTGGATAGAATATCTGCATTAATTGGATTTCCCTAACTGTCCTATTGAAAAATGGCAAGTAATAATTTTGATGAATACCATAATCAATGCTGCTTCTAACGGTAATATCCAGAGAATATTAAGCATTGATTATTTAGAAATTACTGTAATAAAATAAGGACAAAAGAAGGAAAAATCCAAATCTGGATATGCACAGAATTCGTCGAGCAAAGAACAGATTTCGTCGATCTGAGTACAAAGTTTGTCAAGCTGAGAAATTATGTTTGTCGACCAGATAATTGTTGTTCGTCGACCTGAGATCCAAGATCGTCGACCTGAGAACTGTTAACTACTTTCTGATAAAACTTGCCAATTTTGTGCTCTAAGTTCGTCGAGCTGATAACATAACTTTGTTGACTAGAGTTCAGAGAAATGATTCTGGACTTAGAATGTTGAAGTTGAACTACCATAGATCGTCGACCTGAGTCCAAGTTCGTCGAGCTCAACTTAGAGAATTGTCTTTGAGTTCGTCGAGCTGAGGAAGACTTTCATCACGCTGAGGTTGACGAACGTCGAACTCACTTTCCTGAGCTGATTTTTCTATAAGTCTTGTGTCATCTGCTATCTTTTATTGGCTGGTCCATACAATGTTGACTCTAAGGACATAGCCTAGACTCTAGGACACAGACATGACCATGGCTATACATGTTAGGTCAATCATCCTAATTAGTGAACCTAGCCCAAATCAAACTAGGGATCCAACAAGGTATATCACAAGAAAGTGCACTCACGCACAGTTCAACATATCACAAATGAATGTCTCAGCGGCCAAACATTCTGTGCACTCAGGGCATATATTTGGTGTACCAAAGTATCAGACCCCACCACCATTCCAAACGACAAATTTGAGCATTGCGCTCGACGGCCTACAACCGGAGACTTTAGTCTTAGGGGCGTGCATGCCTAAGACTCTCATTATGTACTACAATGAATGCCCAATAACCCGGGCAACTCAAGTTGACAACTGTAACGCGGAGACAGGTTAGCCCTACACGTTGCTCAAATCTCCACAAGTAACGCGGGTCGGCTTCTCCCTTATCTGTTTGGCACGAAGCCTTTTTAAGAGCTCATAGCTCACAATAGCCACACTGTCCACCAAGGACTGGCTTCACAATCACAGGTTAGCTAGGATCTATCGCCAGCGACAATCATTATCGCCCGGCGTTTAGCGACATAACTCTCTTTTCGTCCCCAGCCCTAACCATAACTGGACCAACCATCCAAAAATCCTTGCAGCCACCTGCAGTGCCAGAAACACTGGACTTTCATAGCATTGATCACATGCACTTTGAGAGTATTTTCCTGGAATTTCACTCCAGTACTTCCTGCTACTCCATTTCACAGGCACAACCCACCAACTCCACAAAATACTCGTTTATATGCGGAGTCTTCTCCGGTGCGCAAAATAAAACATCACCAATCCAGACTAACATGTACAGATGGGCTTCACACAGTATGCATATTACGTACTACACATTTCTGGATCTATATGCAAGACCTTTTGGGGATATCAAGGATCAACTCAATGGAAATTCCTCAATATTCCACCTTTTGGTGGGGGAAATCCATGTATATGCCAAATAAGGACTTCACATGTCCAGGGAAGAAAAATCATTACCCTTGAAGATCTCTTCGGAGCCATGATCGTGATCTATGATCCGGATGGAAATGATTGCCACAACTTCCTCTCCGCAGATCTAGCGTCGACTCGCGATTCCAATCACAAGCAAACCTTGGAGCAACCTTCACACAAGCTCCTGGACATTCCTCCTCTTCCTTCCCAGCAAAGAAAGGCTATGAGAATATGAGAACAAAACCTCATGTCCTTCCTTATACAAAATATACCGCAGCGCAGTAACTACTTCCGTTGCGCGGTAACATAGGCAGTAACCGCTTTGACCAGTCGGCACCGCTATCAGAACTAGCGCCCTGCAATAATACTTTAGCGCTTGGCGATAATCGTTCGACGTTCGTCGAGTGGGTAGCGCGGCGTGGTAACTCCTACCACCTGGCGTTAGCGCACTCGACGATTGTTTGATAGCGTTGAGTACTCGAAAGTGTTGAGTGGTCAAAAGCGTTGAGTGGCTACCGCGGCGCGCTAGCTTCGTGGTACCCTCTTTTATTGAGTAGTCAAAAGCGTTGAGTAGTCGAAGCGTTGAGTGGCTACCGCAAAGCGCTAGCTCCGCGGTACCCAACCCGGGCGATATGTCTTTTAAATCACTGAACTACTGTCTGCGATAAGACTATCGTTGTGTAACGCCCCAGATTTTTCGTTGAATGATTGCATACGCTTGATGGGCGTTACGTTGGCTTTGACCGTTGTTCGAGCATGGTTTTCACGCGGGCTTTCGAGTGGCTGTTTTGGTAGCCTAGTTGCACGATTCCCCAACAAGCCGGAGTCCAATTTTGGGGACTCGGTGAGGCCTCTTAGGGAATGCTTGCACTTTTTCGAGCCTGGGTCATATTGCTCAAAACGGGTTGATTGTATGGACAATGTGAAAAGCATTTTTGCTGGATTTGACAAAACAAAAAAGGGTAAAAAGTCCTTAAGGAAGAAATGGTCTAGGCCAAGAAAGGAACATGTTTCAAAATAGTGAAAAATAGTCATTTCTTTTGAGTGACACGGCCTGGGACACGGGCGTGTCCCAGGGCGTGTCCAGCTCGGGATGCGTTTTGACTTTGTGGTCGTCGAACTTCGTTCGACGAAGTTGCGGGAGGAACACGTCCCCCGACACGGGCGTGTCGGGGCATGACCCAGGGCGTGACCTGGGGCGTGACCTCCTTGACTCGACGAATTTTCTTGCGTCGAGTTGAGCTCGATGAATGGGGCACACGCCCCGTGACACGGGCGTGTCACGGGCCGTGTCCCGCTGGGTCGACGAATGTCGAGTGTCGAGTGTCGGGTGTCGAGTGTCGAGTGTCGAGAGAGGGGACACGGCCTGTGACACGGGTGTGTCACAGGGCGTGTCTAGCTTTGTTGAAGTGTCGACACTTTTGGTCGACGAAATGTCGAGACACGGGTTACACGCCCTAGGTCACGGGCGTGACCGACCCGTCACGAGCGTGTACCCGGCCGTGTACCTTGTGGATAAACTTGAATTTGCCGACATTCTGCGCCGCTTAAGGTACACGCCCTGTGACACGGGCGTGACACATGGCGTGACAGGGCGGAAAATCGACCTTTTCAGTTTTTTGTGTCGTTCGTTTCTCTGATTATGGATCAAGCGGTCCATCTCTGTCCTGGAGGAAATAAGGCCGAGACAAGAGTTTTCCTCCTCACTTATTCCCTTCTTCATCTTCTTCCCCATTTCAAGAGAAAGCAAGGGAGAAAAGCTAAGGCAAGGGAAGAAAAAAAAGAAAAAAGAGGAGCAGCCGTCGCAGTGTCGTCTTGGTTCAGGCAAGCGGTGTTCTTCGCCCTTGCTAATCTTATCTTTTGTTAGATGATTTTTGCGATGTTTGCCAATCTTGTCTTTGTTCATTGATTCTTGCAAGTGTAGCTAGTTTCCCCTTTCTATGACACCTTTGTCTACTATGCTAGCTTTGTTCATCTTGTCTTGAATCTCACCTTTTGTCTATTATGCACCCATGAATAATCTTGTCTTTCAAGAATTTCCCAATCTATATGCTTACCTATTGTTCATCTAATTTTGCCATATTTTACCTTGTATTTCTCTATAATTTACCTTTCTTGTTCATACGATTAGAGATCTTGTTGTGTTTAATCGGCGTTGTTACTTGTGGGGTTCGCTTATGGTGAAGTAGAGACCCAAACTCTATCAAGTTTGACATAACTTGGGCAATTTATGGTCATGAGTGAGGACGATGAAATGAAACATGTTTATCTTTGGTTATGGTGAGTTTTGCGAGGCGAATTGTGAACCATGGCAGGAGCGTTTGTGTGAGGATTCGGTAAGGGTAGTGTGATTTCAGCCTTGGTGGCCACCGGGTTTTGTTTTGTGGTGTAGAGCACCGTTTTGGCCCCGATTTGGGCTGGCTTTTATTGGTGCGTTCCACTTTAGGGCCGCCACCAAAAGACCCTTGCGGAATCGAACCTAACCGCTGCTTATGTTTCACTCGTATAGTTGTTTCTTGTTATAAAGATGATGACATGGGCATATATGTTGCCTTTTTGCTCCTGCGGGTTGAGCAGGACTTGATAAGAATTTCACGCACTTGGTGCGTTTTACACTTTGGGTTGGCAGTGTTTGACACTTGTTTTCCACCCTGTTCTTTTCACTCTTTTTATATGAAAAATTGCTACGGGGTCGGTAAACCCCTTCGTCATATTTTATGAACTTAATGCTCTATGTTGTAGCTTTGATGATTGCTGAGGTGTTCCTTCTTGAATGCCTCAGGTGCAGGTTGTAGCCGATTGAGCGGCTAGGTATTTGGTGGAGTTTACTTGGAGCTAGCCAAGCTTGCTTAGCGAGGTAGTTCTTTACTTTGTTGTACAGACATATAGACGCCCCAGTGGGTTCGTGTCAGCTTGTTGACGCCCATTAGTGGTTTTCTTTAGTGGCTACATATGAAGGATATACTGCTATTATGAATCATTAGGATGATATCTATTTGCTCTTGGGACTGTTTTATGCTAGGTTGCATTAGGTAGTTTTAAGCTAAAAACCCTACTATTGTATATCATTCATAACATGTTTTGGTCAACTAATCAAGTATTTTCCAAACAACGTAAAAAAGTGGATTTCTTGTATTATGGTAAATCTAGATTGCATATAGGAATCGTCATAAGTACACTAACATATTTTCCGCCGCGTACAAACACACGTTTTGATCCATAAGGCCGAGGGATATGACCATCAAACTAAACAGTTTTCTTGCATTTAACTGATGGATTTCAACTAATAAAGTAAGTGTCAAGGTTTTGCCTGAGCGTGTGCAGTTATCCCCTACACGACGTGACATCATAACACGTAGTTCCTCTTACTCTGATACGATGTACTCGTTGAGGAAATGCGGGTTGTGACACGTTGCGTGGTAGCCCCCAATGACCACTACTCCTTTTTACGGTGTTACAATCCTCCCCACCTTACAAAAATTTTGTCCCGAAAATTGCATACGACACCAAGCAGCAGCCAGTAACAAACTCAACAATAAATGTTACAAATTTTTTGTTAAACAACTCGGGGTATTTCGCACGCATGGTCTGCTCCCGGTCGCATGTTAGTTCTTCATGCCCACAGTTGTCCCATCGGACCTTAACCATCCCGATTGTCTTGTTCTGCAGCTGCTTAACTGTAACACCCCCATCTGTTTACATAGTATATACTAGAAGGTCCGGGCGGGGCCCCACAACATATACCACAAAACAGGCGGTGATGTCACGGTATGATACCGGAGTAGCGCAGCGCACCCTAACTAATTGCATTCTAGCGAAAGCCTATCACACTACACTTGAACTCCACACCTGAATGTCCAACATATAAAACCTCCACATTTTATACATCATAGGAATGTCTTACAACACATATAAACAGTTGGCCTTATGACCCTACAGAGCTTTCAAACAGTGGCCTCAACCATTGGCACGCAGGCCGGCCACATCAAAAGAAAACATAACACTTTCACTTCTTTTAGCCTTCGAGGGCTAGCAGCGGCAGCAGCAAGGACTTCAGCCCTTATGCGTCCCGCTCGGTTCTCCAGCACCTGTACAGGGACATTCCACCCAAGGGTGGCAAACAGAGGCAACGGTCAACGTTCAGCTTACCAAATTATAACGACCCTACCCCTTTCTCGGGACAACGGTATTCTTCCATGCAGGCATAGTATATCACAAGCATGAATATATATATCATATAATGTGCTTTCACGCACACATGCCATCATAACCGTCAGCCACCTGGCCCGACGGTCCGTGCACTTAGGGCACATTCTTGGTGTACCGGCGAACCAGTTGTCCACCACCATATCAGGGTTGCAACCCAACGACAAATCACTTGAGCATTTACTCCATGGCGTGCAGCCAGAGTTTTACAGTCTTAGTGAACCGGGACTGGCCCGTAGCCCACTATTGTAGCACGGCGCGTAATCCTAAGACTCTTGCTATGCGCTCCAATAGACCGCACCTTCTGGTCTCACGTCAGACGGATATAACGCAGGTCGGATCCTCCACCCCCCGTTGCTCAAATCTCCTTGTCATCACCGAGTATGGCATACTCGCGGCTAAATAAAGGCGCAGGTAGGTCTCACCGATCCTGTTCTGGCATTCAAGCCTGGGTATGTCTCTAACACCCATTTCATGTCACACATCAGCGGGTCTTTCCTGGACACACGAGTACTTCCTGCTACTCTCTTCGCAGGTGGACACCGCAAATATCACAAATGTCAGGGGTCTTTCCTGGCTACCACGCCAGTACTTTCTGCTACGCCATTTCACAGGTACCACCTATGAACATTAAGCATTACAAAGGGTATTTCCTGGAATTCCAATCCAGTACTTCCTGCTACTTCCTTTCACAGGTAGAACCCAACAACACAAGCATCACAAGCCTGATACGGGTATTTTCCTGGACTACCACTCCAGTACTTCCTGCTACTTCCTTTCACGGGTCCAACCTGTCGACTCCTAAACTACAAGTTTATCATGGAGTCTTCTCCGGTTCGTATATGCAACATCACCAATCCAGAGCAACCTGTCCAGATGGGCTTCACACAACATGCCTATTCCGTACTCCATGTCCGGATCTATATAAAATGGGATTCCATGAATCAACCCAAAAGACTCCCAAAATCAGCCACCCTTTGGTGGGGGAATCATGCATATGCCAAAAAGGAAGCCTTCACATGGCTAGGAAGAAAGGTCGTTACTCTTGAAGGCCGCTTCGGTGCCATGAACTCCTAGCTGGCTAGAAAGAACCGCTACAACTTTTCCTCCGCAAAGATGGTCGCGGATCTCAGCTTGACACTCTCAAGCTCCACCAGAGATCAGCCCTTCTTATTCTTCTTCTTCCTTCTTCCTCTCTCTTTCTCTCTCTAAGCTTTTTAGAAAGATGAAGGCAAAAACATAATGAGACTTCTTTCTCAAATCTCAGCCTTAAGGAAGCAGGAAGGTCTCTCAGCCCTTAGATCCCAGCTGAAGAAAATGAACGGCCACGAAAAAGCTGTAAAATCACTTTTCAAGTCTGACACGCCCTGTGACACGCCCGTGTCATAGGCTGTGCTCTCTAAGCGGTGCACAAACCGCCTTATCCTGAAACATGTCACGGCCAGGGTACACGCCCGTGACGGTCAGGTCACGCCCGTGACATAGGGCGTGTACCTCACTCGAGTCATATTCACGACCCACTCGAGAAGAATACTCGAGTAGTTAAGTATGACACGCTCGTGTCACATGACCGACACGCCCGTGACACTGGCGTGTCACCCACTCGAGACCCACTCGAGACCCACTCGAGAGGACTTACTCGAGACCAAACCAATTACTCGAGTACCCGGATTGGACACGCCTGTGTCACAGGGATGACACGCCCGTGTCACCCCCCTCTTACTCGAGTACTTTTCCACCTACTAGAGAGAAAAGTGTCGGCCTCTCGACACAGCGGGACACGCCATGTGACACGCATGTGTCACAGGTCGTGTACCCCATACTCGACGATCGTCGAGCGCAGTTCGTCAACCAAAACTCTAGTGTCGACCAAAGGAGGACACGCCCTAGGTCACACCCCCTGACACGCCCGTGTCACGGGCGTGTACCTCCCAAAAATTCGTCGAATGAATTTCGTCGACCACGCGCCCATCTGCTCAACCCGAGCAGGACACACCCTGGGACACGCCCATGTCCCAGGCCGTGTCATCCATGCCTGAACTCAAATTGATTTTGGGTGTTACATTAATTGCTTTATCCTCGATCCGAATGGGTCTAACCTTCGTCGTTAGCCCAGATTTGATTTGTACGTGATCATTCACAATCACTTGAGCTGGATCCTTCACGGCTTTCCGAAGCACTAATATTGGAAACACATCATGCAACCCACTCAATTCCCCTGAAAGAGCTAGCCGATAGGCAACATCTCCAACTCGTTCCACCACCTCAAATGGGCCAAGATACCTCAGACTCAGTTTTTTCAAGCGTTGAATCCTGGATACGCCTTTAAATGGCTTAATTTTCAAATATACCCATTCGCCAACCACAAAACTCTACGTTTCGGTGTTTGACATTATAGTACTTTGCCTGCCGGTCTTGGGCTATTAATAGCCTCTCCCGAATATAGCGTATTGTTGAATTAGCTTCTTCGACATCCTTACGCATGTACAACTTAGATTCGCTTGTTTCCGCCCAAGCTAATGGTGTACGACACTTCCTACCATACAAAGCTTCAAAAGGCGTCATATTTAAACTCGCTTGATAGCTATTATTGTAGGCGAACTCTACCATATAGAGATGATCTTCCCATCTCTTCTCCGAAATTCAAGGCGCACATTCGGAGCATATCTTCCATCGTTCTGTTGGTCCTTTCAGTTTGGCCATCCGTTTGGGGATGAAAGGTCGTACTTGAATGTTAACTTTGTCCCCAACAACTGATGGATTAGTCTCCAATCATTTGAAGTGAAGTGCCCATCTCGATCACTTAGGATGCTACGGGGCACACCGTGCAATCGTACTATTTGTTCGACATACAGTTTAGCCAAAACTTTCACTAAATCGTCCCTCTTATTCGGAATGAAGTGGGCCACTTTAGTCAACCGGTCCACGATCACCCAAACTGAATCACTATCGCGTTGAGATTTCGGCAAACCGTGCATGAAATCCATCGAAATATCATCAAACTTCCATTCTGGAACAGGTAGCGACTTCAGGAAACCTCCAGGATTCTGGCATTCCGCTTTCACTAAGGCACAAGTCTGACATGTAGCCACATAAAGTGCTATGTCTTACTTCATGTCCGACCACTAGAAGAGCTTTGTCATGTCTTTATACATTTTTGTGCTCTCTGGGTGAATTGAGTACTTCATAAAATGAGCTTTATACATCAATTCATCTCTTAACTTACCCATCTTCGGGACACACAAACGACCATCTTTTCGCAAAAGGTCGTAATCTCAGGAGAATTGGCCATTTACTCCATCCACTGCATAGCGGTTCAAACTTTCATCAAGTTCTGTTGCCCGCTGAACCCTGTTCGTAAAGTCATATTGTACCTCCGTCCAGGTCAAGCACGCATTTGCTGTGGAATTCTTGTCAACACAATAAATCTCTAAAGCTTCCAACTCCTGGATCAGACGCTCATCATGCATCTGCAACCAATTTGCCCTTGCTGGACTCCTTCGACTCAAGCCATCTGCGACGACGTTTCTCTTCCCTAGAGTATAGTGTATTTGGAAGGTATAGTCCCCGAGGAACTTCATCCACCTACGTTGTCGCATATTGAGATCCTTCTGATCCAATAAATATTTTATGCTCTTATGGTCCGTCAATATATATTCCTCATGTCATATAAATAATGACGTCACAGTTTAAGTGCAAAAATCACCGCCGCCAACTCCAAGTCGTAGACGGGATAGTTCCGCTCATGTACTTTCAACTAGCATGAGTCATAAGCAATTACCTTTCCAAATTGAAGAAGAATGCAGCCTAAGCAGCTCCCTGACGCATCACTATAGATTTAAAGTCGTCTGAACCACATGGCAACGTCAAGATTGGTGTCATGGTCAAGCGACTCTTCAGCTCTTCAAAAACTCGTGCGCACTCCGGCATCCAAACGAACTTCTGATCCTTCCTCGTTAGCGTGTGTTGGGAATTATGCCCTACAATGTTCCAGATTTGAAGTGGCATCACCAATCATGTTAAGGGGCATAATGTATTTGATGTGTGCTCTAATTCTTGCATGTAGGTAGTCCATGTTTGGACAGGTGAAGAAAAATGAGTTGGGCAGCAAACTCAAGCTTTGTCGAACTCAGCTCAGAGTCATCGAACTTAGCTCGCTGATCGTCGAGCTCAACTCAGCATTCCTTGAGTTAAGAACTCAGGATTCAAAATTAGTTGAACTCATCTCGTAGTTCATCGAGCTCAGGTTACAGTTCATCGAGCTCAGCCCAACGCTTGTCAAGCTTGACTAAGGCGAAAAGCGCTGAGACCGCTGAGAAGATCAAAGTTCGTCTATCTCAATTTGCGGTTCATCGAGCTCAGCTCAACGCTTGTCAAGCTAAAGCCAAAAAATCTGTCTAAGGCAAAAGCGCTAATACTACTGAGAAGAAGACATTGAGACCGCTGAGACAACTGAGAAGATAGCGTTGAGACCGTTGAGACAACTGAGAAGATAGCGTTGAGAACACTGAGATAGCAGAGACGAAACTGGCTGGATTTCTCTAAGTCCATAAGCGTTGAGTGAAGCAGATTCACTCAATGCTTCTAATAAAGCAGGAAGCGCTGAGACATTTAAGAGGTAAACAGCTGAGACAAAACTAGCTGGATTTTTTCTAAGTCTAGAAGCGTTAAGTGAAGCAGGTTCACTAAACGCTTCAAATGAAGAAGGAAGCGCTGAGACTGTTAAGAGGAAAAACCGCTGAGACAGTAAAGTGCAAAAATCGCTGAGACAACAGATAAGAAGAAAGCGTTGAAACAAAGGCATGTCTCAGCTGATAATGAAAAACCGCTGAGACTGCTGAGACAAAACCGCTGAGACAATTAAATGCAAAAATCACTGAGACAACAGATAAGAATAAAGCGCTGAGACAAAGGCTTGTCTCAGCTGATAATGAAAAACTGCTGAAACCGCTGAAACCGCTGAGACAATGTCAGAAAAATTTTCTAAGTCCAGATTTTGATGACCACTACTAACGTCATCAAAGTTAAAATTGCAGGAAGTCGTGGGAAAGCTCTACAACGCTGAAAGATGTTTTATCCCTTTCTGATGAAGTTGGCGCTCACCAATACTTGGTGGGCCCACATACTTTGGTGTCGTTGATTCAAATCAACGCATATAAAAAGGGAAATAGAAAAAACGATTAGGGTTAAGGAATCAAACGAACACAGAAGAAGAAAACTTGAAAAGAGGCGGATGGACGATCTTCCATCAAGCTTGAAAGCCAAAGTCCACCAAAATAGCCTGAAGGCAAAGAAGGATAGCTGAAGCACTTCAAAGCTCGGCAAGTTTGTTCTCAACAGAACAGTTTAGCTGATTCATCTCATCAACAAGATGGAAGCTGCTCATCTGTGCAGCAGGAAAAAGTGATAGCTGTAGAAGAAAGTTGATTCCTTCTACAACAAGTTGGCTGGACTGAAATCTGCTCAGTCCATCAAAGTTGACTCAGAGATATTTCTTTGAGTCAGTTGTTTTTCTTTCTTCAACTTACTGTATTAATTTCCTTTAAGATTCAGTACATCTGAATCTGAGTGTAGGGCACTTGTGCCTGAGGTAGGTGACAAGTTTGTTGCTGAGGTAGGATCCAAGTGAGGATCTGAGTTGTAGGGCTTAAGTGTCTGAGGTAGGAGAGTGTTGCTCTTTGAGGGAGGATCCAAGTGTGGATCTAAGGTAGGGCTATCCTCCAAGCCTGAGTGTAGGGCCTTGTGCCTGAGGTAGGTGACTGAAGAGTCACTGAGCTGTAGGTGACAAGTTTGTCACTGAGATTGTAGGCCTTGGAGGAGGGTGAGTTATAGGTACCTGAAAGGGTACTGAGTTGTAGGAGTGTTGCAGCACTCTGAGAGTAGTACTGTGTGCCTGAAGCTATAGGGTTGAAGAGCCTGAGTGTAGGCCTTAGAAATAAGGCTGAGGTAGGTGATCAGTGGATCACTGAGCTGTAGGAGTTCTGCAGAGCTCTAAGGTAGGAACCTTATTGGTTCTAAGTTAGATTCTGAGAAGAATCTGTGTGTAAGGCTGAGGGCCTGAGGTGTGTTGAAGCTCTGAGATGCATAAGTGGAGGAGTTTGTGCTGAGTCCATAGAACCAAGGTAATTGGGTGTGTGTGATATTTGGGCTTCCCCATCGCGTTCCAGGTCTGGGTGTTGATGGGCCCCCCGTGTGGCGGAGTGTGGATTAGGATTAGTCCCACATTGCCTACAGCGGGTGGTCCTTGGTGTTTAACCCTCGTCCCCCATTACAATCACCTCGGGTTTTGGGAAGATGTGTGGTGACCCACATGGTATCAGAGGCATCCCGCTGCTGTGTTGAGAACCAAGGTCCAACGGGATTGTGTGTGTGTGGGACCGCATATTTGGGCTTCCCCATCGCGTTCCAGGTCTGGGTGTTGACTGGGCCCCCCGTGTGGCGGAATATCCCCGCCATCCGTGGATGGATTAGTCCCACATCGCCTGCAGCGGGCGATCCTTTGTGTTTATGTACCCCCGTCCCCTCTTACCATCACCTCGGGGTTTTGATTGTAGGGTGGTTTTCACATAAGGCTGAGGGCCTGAGGTGTAAGCTCTGAGATGCATAAGTGGAGGAGTTTTGTGCTGAGTCCAACAAATAAGTTGGATAGGTGGAGAGGGAAAGTGGATGTACCCAATTGGGGAACCACTATAAATTCTGGTGTTTGTCGTGCGTGCTTGTTTTTCTTTGTGATTGCATGATTTAAGGACGAGCTCTAGATAGAACAAGAAAATTTTATTAAAAGCTCAAAGACCTATTCACCCCCCCCCCCCCCCTCTAGGTGATTATTTAACCTAAAGTTAAATAATTTCCAGTGTGGTAAGAGGCAAAGCGATCAGTGAGAAGTTTTCTACGAAACGTCTGTAGTAGCCCGTCAGTGCAAGGAAACTCCTAACTTCGGCCACTGAAGACAACACTGGCCAGTCCCGTATGGCTTTTATCTTTGACGGATCCACTGCAATGCCCTCTCCACTCACCACATGGCCAAGAAAAGCCACTGATGACAACCAAAACTCACACTTTGAGAACTTAGCGTAGAGCTTGTTTCTCCTCAGGGTGTGCAACACCAACCATAAATGGTTCGCATGATCTTCTTCAGACTGAGAATACACCAAGATGTCATCAATGAAGACAATCACAAACAAATCCAAGTACTTTCGAAATGTTCGGTGCATTAAGTTCATGAACACTGATGACGCATTATATAGCCCAAACGACATTACAGTGAACTCATAGTTACCGTAGCGTGTTCCAAATGTTGTCTTGCGAATGTCACCTTCCTAAATCCTCAATGGTAGTACCCCGACTTTAAGTCCAGTTTAGAGTAGACGGTTGATCCCACTAGCTAATCAAACAAGTTATCAATTTGAGATATTAGATACTTGTTCTTCTCTGTCAGCTTATTTAACTCGCGATAGTCGATACACAACTGCAAGCTACTGTCCTTCTTTTTCATAAAGAGAACAAGTGCGCTCCAAGGTTACATACTTGGGCGTATATAACCCTATTCCAGCAACTCTTGTAGTTGCACTTTTAGTTCTGTCATTTCCTTTGGCGCTACTCAATAGGGCGAGCGGGCTACATGTTTCATAACTGGCACCACCGTAATAGTGTCGTTGGTCTCCTGAGGGGGAAATCAGCCATTGATGTCAATTGGAAACACATCTGTATAAACCGACACAATAGGAGTTTCACTCAACTGGGCTAAGGCCTAAAGGCCGCTATAGGCATGAAGAATTACTTCGTGCATAGCCGAACAAGTGACGATTTGGAGAGCAGACATCCGTATCATGATCGATCCTTGCAAACAATTTAACTTAGTCCCTCGTTCGGTGATCTTTTCCAGTATGACTTCCATGAAGTTGTAATCTATACCAGTATGCTGCTCCAAGAGCTAGTCCATACCTATGATCACCTCAAACACAACTATTGTCATCACATACGCTCCTACGTTCTAATATGACCGCATAACGACATCTTACCATAATATTTTGACTCTTTTTATTACGGCCATGTCATTCCACTCGTATCTGTAGTACCAAAATAAGCACACAAGTCATATATTAAGCCGTAAGCAAACGACTTCTTAATTATTCATGAAAACATGTTTATATCTTGAACACAAGTATTATTGTATACATCGTTCCTTACTAGGAACCGTACTGTATATACTTACAGTTATTTATGTACATACATCAACATTCCCTTCTTGTTTGGTGTTGTCTAAGTGCCACTTCGGCATGCTCGGGCTTTATGTGCTTCTTTGCCACACGAGTAGCAAATGTGTTGAGTTCGCCCTGCAACTGCTCCAACCTTAGCTTTGGTTGTCCTTGGCGCATCACCACAATATTCTCGGAAATGATGTCCTACATTACCACATGAAAAACAAACATATGGACCACACCTTTTCTTTGTTCCCATGATTGTGGAAGAGGTCGATTCGAATATATGTAATTTCTTCTTTCACTTGCAAGAGTATGATTTTGACATATTTGCACAGATCGGCACATTGAACCCGTGCCTCGCCCTATACTTATTCAAGTCCATTTCCAACGACCTAGTAGTCATTACCAAGACATCAAATCAAAATTAACTTTGGACCCACCAATGAATGTTGTAGTTCATTGCGCAGACCATCATAAAATCTGTTGGTCTTAGTCTACTCGGTCTCAAACACAAACTTTGCATGTTGTCTCAGCTCAACAAATGCATGAAAGTACTCCTCGATCGTGTACAGTCCTTGACTCAGACACATATTCAACGGCGGAGCCGACGCTCTTCCCCTTACCATCTGCTCAAGTACACCAACCGGCATGGGACGCACCACCAGAATAGAGGGTTGTACATGTCCATCATATTGGGCCTTGATCATTGCAAAGACCATATCAGTGATTAACCAGATTGTATCTACCAAAGGAGGAGGTGTTGGCAACTCAGGTGGCGTATTAATCCCCATTAAATGCTAGGGTTCTTACTGCTCCGCATTTGCTCTAGTCGCCTACAATCGTGAAACACACAATTAAGCAACAAAAATATTACAAAAAGCAATACCAGGAACGCACAAGTTCCCTAAATATGTGTATTTTCATTCATAAGTGGACATTCTTGAGTTCATTTCTGTTATAATGGGTCGCACAAACACGTGCTCATCACCCTCAAAATAATTCGACTACGAATTCGAAGGAGGAAGACCAAGACAAGCTGATACCAAATTGTAACACCTCCATAAATTACATGACATATAATAGAAGGTCCGGCGTGGGCCCCACACTATATGCCACAAATAGACGGCGTGGTTACAGTTAATGTCAAAGACCAAACCACGCATCCTAACTCAGAGCATTCTAGCGAAAGCATTAGGGGTTAAGTTTGAACTCAGCTATCATGAATGTCCACTATATATAAATAACCATATTTATATATATCTACAAGGAATGTTAAAAAAATACACAAAATGTTTGGCCTTACGGCCTTACAAGTTTTCTTCATACGTGTGGATTACATATATCGGCACGCAGGCCGGCCACACATGAAAATCACAAAACATTTCATTCTTTGGTATTCGAGGGCCAGCATAGCAGTAGCAGCAACAACAACAGCAAGGGTTTCAACCCACTATGTTCCGCTCGGCTCTCCTGCACCTGCACGGGAACAATCCACCGCAATGGTGGCAAACAAAGCAACGGTCAGCATTCAGCTTACCAATTTATAACGACCCTACCCCTTACCCGGGGCAGCGATATTTCTTCCCTGCAGACATAGCATTTCACAAGCAGATATATCACAAGAACGTGCACTCACGTACAGTTCAACATATCACAAATGAATGCCTCAGCAGCCAAACGTTTCGTGCACTCAGGTCACATATTTGGTGTACCGAAGTATCAGGCCCCACCACCGTTCCAAACGACAACTTTGAGCATTGCACTCGATGGCCTACAGCTAGAGACTATAGTCTTAGTGGCGCACAGGCCTAAGACTCTCATTATGTGCTACAACGAATGTCCAATAACCCGGGCAACTCAAGTTGACAACCATAACGTGGAAACAGGTCAGCATTACACGTTGCTCAAATCACCACAAGTGATGCGAGTCGGCTTTTCCTTTATCTATTCTCCACGAAGCCTTTTTAAGAGCCCATAGCTCATAATAGCTACACTGTCCATCAAGGACTGGCTTCATAATCACAGGTTAGCTAGGAGCTATCGCTAACGACAATCATTATCGCCCGACGTTTAGTGACAGAACTCTCTTTTCATTCCCAGCCCTAACCATAACTGGACCAATCATCCAGAAATCTCTGTAGCCACCAGCAGTGCCGGAAACATTGGACTTTCATAGCATACATCACATGCACTTTGAGAGTATTTTTCTGTAATTCCACTCTAGTACTTCCTGCTACTCCATTTCATAGGTACAACCCACTGACTCCACAAAATACTCGTTTATACGCGGAGTCTTCTCCGATGCACAAAATAAAACATCACAAATCCAGACCAACCTGTTCAGATGGTCTTCACACAGTATGCATATTCCGTAGTACACATTTCTGGATCTATATGCAAGACCTTTTGGGGATATCAAGGATCAACCCAATGGAAATCTCTCAATATTCCACCTTTTGGTGGGAGAAATCCAAACATATGCCAAATAAGGACTTCACATGTCCAAGGAAGAAAGATCGTTACCCTTGAAGATCTCTTCGGAGTCATGACTGTGATCTATAATCCGGATGGAAATGATTGCCATAACTTCCTCTCTGCGGATCTAGCATCGACTCACGATTCCAATCACAAGCAAACCTTGAAGCAACCTTCACACAAGCTCCTGGACGTTCCTCCTCTTCCATCCCAGCAAAGAAAGGCTATGAGAAGATGAGAACAAAATCTCAAGTCCATCCTTATACAAAAGATACCGTCGCGCGGTAATATATGCGGTAACCACTTTGACCAATGACACCGCTATCAAAACTAGCGTCCCGCGATAATACTTTAGCGCTTGGCGGTAACCGTTCGACGTTCGTCGAGTGGGTAGCGCGGCGCGGTAACTCCTACTGCCTGGCGTTAGTGCACTCGATGATTGTTCGATAGCGTTGAGTGCTCGAAAGCGTTGAGTGGTCAAAAGCGTTGAGTGGCTACCGAGGTGTGCTAGCTTCGCAGTACCCTCTTTCATTGAGTGGTCAAAAGCGTTGAGTGGTCGAAGCGTTGAGTGTCTACCGCGGAGCGCTAGCTTCGTGGGACCCAACCCGAGCGTTGTATTTTAAATCACTGAACTACCGTCTGCGATAAGACTATCACCAAGCGGTAGCCCCAATGACCACCACTACTTTTGGGGTGTTACAACACAAGACTTAGTAAATGCACAACGCTATATAATTTTCTAGATAGTACAATATATTTTTTCTCAGCAATAATACTCGAGATAGATGAGCTGACGAGCTAAGAAAAAACCAAATGAAATGTTAATTAAATTTGAAACTTACTTGCTGGCAACATTCAAGAATGAAATATATTCCTCCACAAGTGATTCCTTCACAAAAAGTAAACATAAAATTCAGTGGAAAACAATATGAAAATCACAGAAAACTGGATTGAATCCAAATACTTTTGAATTGTAGATCAATACCTTAAATTTATCAAGGGGGTGCTGGTTTCATCAAATTCGCACTTCCGGCTAGGAGTTTTAGAGCCAAGCACAAAGAAGGAAGTTTTATCATCGGGTATTTGATAGTTGCTCGCTTTTATTGGCGAGAGAACTTTCTTATAGGAATCATGCGATTCTTGCAAAATCATGGAGGCAAACATTATATTCATTATTTTTTTCAAATTTCAATACAAATATTTCAATTGCATGGTGCAGAGGAAGAGATTGAGAAGTACCTAAAAAAAATTTCTGTATATTTCAAATGTCTAGAAATGAGGAATTCATGCTGCCAGATTCTCAGTTGCAACCTGGAAGAGAAATTTCAAAGAAATTTTGAACTAGTTGGGTGTACTGGACACTCACCACGATTTCGCCGAAATTGTTCCCAGGGAAAGTAGGTAAAAGGCAACTCCACACATAGAAATCGAAGATGGATGAAGTTCTTTTTGATTAGCGAACGTCGCGATTCATTTTCCTCATTTCTAGTTGGGTGTACTAGTTGGGTTTACTGCTAACCGCGACCGTCGGTGAAAAATGAATCGCAGCGTTTGCTAATCAAAAAGAACTTCATCCATCTTAGATTTCTATGTGTGGAGTTGTCTTTTACCTACTTTCCCTGGGAAAAATTTCGGCGAAATCGTGGTGAGTGTCCAATACACCCAACTAGTTCAAAATTTCTTTGAAATTTCTCTTTCAGGTTGCAACTGAGAATTCGGCAGCATGAATTCCTCATTTCTAGAAATTTGAAATATACAGAAATTTTTTTGGGTGCTTCGATCTCAATCTCTTCCTCTGCACCTTGCAATTGAAATAGTTGTATTGAAATTTGAAAAAAAAAATGAATGTAATGTTTGCCTCTATGATTTTGCAAGAATCGCATGATTCATATAGGAAAGTTCTCTCGCCAATAAAAGCGAACAACTATCAAATACCTAATGATAAAACTTCCTTCATTGTGCTTGGTTCTAAAACTCCTAGCTGAAGTGTGAATTTGATGAACCAGCACCCCCTTGATAAATTCCCCTTGATAAATTTAAGGTATTGATCTACAATTCAAAAGTTTTTGGATTCAATCCAGTTTTCTGTGATTTTCAGATTATTTTACACTGAATTTTATGTTTACTTTTTGTGAAGGAATCACTTGTGGAGAAATATATTTCATTCTTGAATGTTGTCAGCAAGTAAGTTTCAAATTTAATTAACATTTCATTTGATTTTTCTTAGCACTTCAGCTCATCTATCTCGTGCATTATTGCTGAGAATAAAATATATTGTACTATCAAGAAAATTATATAGCATTGTGCATTTACTAAGTCTTGTGCTCCACCATTTACAACCAATTTCTTTTGTGATGGTTGTTATAGGTTTTAACAAAGTATCAAAGCCCATGACTCAATATCTCAGCCTAAGGGAATAATTTGAGGTAAGGCCCGATAGTTCATGTTTCGTCTAGTTTTCTTGAAACAGTAGCATGAAGTACTCATAAATTAAAGTGGTCAATTGATATGTTACTCAACTGATATGACACAGGTAAGTAACTGAGATTGATTAAGTGCTTAAATATTTCTAAACCTGAATCTAATCCAGGAAATGAAAGAAATGGGAGCTAAAGACGATAGATTGATGTTTTTGAATGGCGCGAGTGGCTTTGAGCTTGTTTGCCTTCAAGCTCCCTTTCCAATACCGGAAGCAGTACCGCCGTTCACCGCCGCCTCCGAGGATCGCTCCCCCCCCCGCCCCCATTGATGAAGTTGATGTCAAAATTCTAATTTATTTTAAAACATCACTCCATCAGTCCATCTCCAGCACTGACTGCACAACATCATCCCATAGTCATGAATGAATCCCAAGGAACAATGACGATGTCTGGGCGTGGAAAGGGCGGCAAGGGGCTCAGAAAGGGAGGGGCCAAGCACCATCGCAAACTCCTCCACGCCAACATCCAGGGCATCACGAAGCCGACGATCCACTGCCTTGCTCGCTGAGGCGGCGTTAAGCTCATCAGTGGCCTGATCTACGAGGAGACCCACGACATGCTCAAGATCTTTCTTGAGAACGTCATCCGTGATGTCGTCACCTACACTGAGCATGATCGCCGCAAGAATGTCACGACCATGGATGTCCTATTGAAAGATGTGTTCCTCCTCAAGTCAAATGCTGGTGACAAAAAGAACTGTTTTTCGAGTCCATGTTTTTTTATACAATCTACCCTCTATGTTTTGAGTTATTTTTATAGAGAATCGGTGTTTATTTTGCTGAAAACCATCCTTATTCAAGTTGATTTTGTTTATAAGAGATTATGAATCAAGTTTTTGTGAAAAAAATTAGCCCAAATTTATTGAGCAGCACTGATTTAAATCTTGGCATGCGTTGAAATCATTTTATATTGTAAAATTGGACTTGGCTCGATTGACTTATTGCCTGTTTGGCATGGTGGTAGAGGTCGTGAACGCTGTGGTTGGGAACCATCGTTCTTCATTGCCTGACCTCACCTAAAGAACTTCATTCCTTTTTATGTTCAAAACTAACAATTTCTTCTTGGTTGTGGTTGTAAATGTTGTCAAGCCAAACATAAATTCTATGTCCATAACGTTTTTGTCCAAATTTTAAACTCAGCGAAACAAGAAAAAACTGTGCCAAACGGAGCCTTAGTGTACGTCAAATAATAATATGTGAGTCGTTGACTCCAGTTTAGATATAAGATTCATATATTCAAAATCTTGAATTATGTGTTTTGATTTTCCAAGAAATAATTAGGACCTAATTTGATTTGAAAGTGGTAGATTTTAGTGAAGGCCTTGTGCAATTGCTTTTCTTCAGAAATCAGTCACCTGAATGCTCAGAAATGGTGCCTAGACTCAGGAGAGAGAGAGAGGTGTGGAGCCCTTTGAAGCAAAAAATTGGGGTTGGAGGGGAGACACAAGTAAACAATGATTGTAAGGAGGTATGTAGAGGGTTTTGGATACAAGCAACGAAAATTGACCGTTGGGAGGAAAGTTTGGGTGGAATCAGACATGAGCAGAGCAGGAGTTTTAGGCTCTATTTGGCGCGGCGTTTTGAGCGTGGGTGCCGGGGTTTTTCAAAACGGTGCACCAAACAAGAATATTGGGGACGACTATTCGAGTCACCCCAGCTGTGAAATCGCGGAAAACCCACGATTCTCGGCCATGTTTTTTTTTCGCGAGTAGAAGTTGCGACCACTTTTTCCGCATCCCGTGAATTTTTCCTGATTTCCAGCAGTCAAGGTTCTTCATCGGGTCTCCCTCCACCTTCAAGCTTCGTCTTGTCGGGCCTCCCCCGCCGTCTTCTCATCATGCCGAGCTGCCCATGTGCTGCACGGAGGAAGCTAGGGCATTCCACGGCCATAGACGGGATAATTAGCAGTAGCGCCATGGCCGGCATAGACGACGAAGCTTCTCCTCTTCGAAGAGATACACCATGGCAGGAAGAATTAGCAAGAGGAACTTATGCTACTGTTTACGACGAAGCTTCTCCTAGAAAGCATTCTCCTACAAATCAGTGTTATGCTAGGATTGATAACAACAAAATCATAGAAAAAATACATTGAAGGAGAAGACGGTCTCAAATTTCATATCGTCCCAAACATCTGTGTAGTTTGTTTATTTAGAGTTTTATACTCGTACTCAAGCTCAACTCTCAATATCTCATAAAACTTTTAAACAATTTTTTTGCTTGGAACAACACTAAAAAAGCTGTTCTTCCAAACAATTTTATAGATTATGTGTCACTACTCTGTAAAACAGTTGATTATTCCACCACTGCTTCCCACCACTGCTTCCCACCACTGCTTCTCCAATCGCTACAGTCGCGCCAAATAGAGCATTAGGATGTTCTGTACCAGATTGATTTGTATATGTTTGATTATGAAATCTTAAGTGCTTCAGTGTGCGGGAAATGAAGTTCAATACTTGGACATGCTTGTGTGAAGATTTGGGAAGAAGATTTGGGTTATTAATTAGTACTTTCATAAAATTGCAAAAAGTGTTGTAAATTGATAGAGCAGACTTCTGGGATTTAATTCTAATAGCAAAAAGATTGTGCTCGAGTTCTGCTTTGACAGCATGCAGCAAGCCATCGCCCCACAGCTTCACTGCGATCATAGCCTCTCAATTGGTCTTTGCGGACTGTCTCGCAAGGTAACATGCATCTGCTCGTCCACTTTATTGCTTACAATTCCTAAGTTATTAAGAACCACTAAGACTCCATTTAGCGCGGTATTTTTACTCCAACGAGTTTGGTAAAAATTGTCAACGTCATCGAATGTATGTTTGACATGACAATGGTTAACACCATCGCCAAGAAAATAAAACTAGTTTTGAACATAAAAGTGGATGAATTTCCTTAGGTGAGGTCGGGCGTTCATGAACGAAGGTCATAACCACAACATTGGCCACCATCGTCGTGCCAAATAGAACCTAAGTTAGACTTGGTTACAGATGCTACTAAATTAGTGCATCATCAATTTTCTTTAACGCATTTATATTTATAGAAATTTCTACTTGTTGAGATGGAATTTATTTTTATATAGATATAAATATATAATATGTTTCACTCTTTCTCCCTCTCCCCTCTTTTCTTCCCCTCCCCCTATTTTTCTTTCTCTTCCCTCCCCCTCCCCCATTTTTCCCCTCATACCAGAGAGGAACTCGCCCCCCCCCCCCCCAATCTTTGTTGCACCCTCTCTCCCTCTATTTCTTTCTTTTTATTTTTTTAAGTGGGTCCCACCCCTCTCTAGTCTCTCCCTCATTCTTCTGCCCTCTCTCCTCTCTCCTTTTATTCTCTCTCTTCATCTCTGATTGGGAATGAACTGTCACGATTGTTTTGATGGACTTTTGAAAGATCATATGATCACATAAGTATTTTTTAAATATATAAATATAAATATATACTATATTAAAATGATCTATCAAGTTTAAAAATTTGGCGTGGCTAAGAGCAACTCCAATCGGTCGGCAAAAATGCAGATTCTGCATTTTTGCCGAAAAATTTGTCTCCAATCGGGCGACATTTCATCCTGCATTTATGCAGATTTTCTCTCCTCCTCTAAATATAGAGGAGGGGAAGTGGAAATGCCCGTCACGACATTTATTTTTATAATATATATTTTTTTATTATTATTATTTAATTGTTAGTTATATTAATTCCTTGTATAATTTATAAATCTTGCGTAGCCACTACAATAATTTTTCAATGATGACATATAATATATCAATAAAATTGTTTCGAGACCTACAAAACGAGACTAATATTGAATACTTTTTAATTATTATTTATCATACCAATAATATAAGATGATTCATTTACTGAAAAAACTCGTGGAACCAAAAAAATACATTCAAAATTACATAGTTTCATTCCCATGTCATTCCCACAAATGTTCAACTAGTGCATCTCGAAGCGCAAAATGCGCATATCTGTCCCAAGATTTGATAATGCGTAGGAGGTGTAATACCTTGAGCCCGACGGCTCGTCGAGCTGAGCCCGATGATTCAACGAGCTAAGATGAGCCTGACGATTCATCGGACTCAGCCCGACGATTCAGCGAGCTTAGCTGAGCGCGACGAGCCCGACGAATCGTGGGGCTGAGCCCGACGGTTCGGCGGGCTGAGCCCGACGATTCGACGAGCTAAGCTGAGCTCGACGAATCGTCGGCCTCAGCCCGACGATTCGGCGAGCTGAGTTGAGCTGAGCTCGACAAATCGTGGGGCTGAGCCCGACGGTTCGTCGAGCTCAGCCGGACGATTAGTCTGTTGAAGCCAAAAATGGCCTCTATGGAGTTCGGGGTCCCAAAGAGGGGTGACCTCACACCTACTACACTCGGGAGGGCGTCACAGACCGGAGACTTAGGAAACTATGCACAGACCCTCAGCTCCAGCGCGGAGGTCCCACCTCACAACCGGAAGGCTACCTGAGCACTTCCCCTCCCTAGCCAATGCTCGAGCTAGGGTGCCTTGGAGGAGCTCTCTCTACTCTACCAAGAATGAGCTAAGGGAGGAGGAAGCAAGCCAAAAGTCCTCCCCAAAGGCACCCAAGGGGGTCTATTTATAGTTTTCCAAAGCTCATGGGCCAAAATGCCCGAAATACCCCAACGCCAAATATGCCTCGGGCCAATAGAAAACAGCCACGCCGAGGGGTAAAGAGGTAATCCCCCCCCCCCCCCCCGAGGGCAAGATGGTAAAAGCATGGTCCACAGAGGTCTAGGGGGCGGAGGGCGAACCCTCCCCGGACTAGCCTCCTGGGGCGAGAAGGCTGGCCGCCCGGTCTCGCCCCGCGAGCTCGCCATCTGGGGCGAGAAGGCCGGCCGCCGGTCTCGCCCCGCGAGCTTGCCGCCTGGGGCGAGAAGGCTGGCCGCTTGTCTCGCCCCGCGAGTTCGCTGCCTGTGGCGAGAAGGTTGGCCGCCCGGTCTCCCCCCGCGAGCTCGCCGCTTGGGGCGAGAGGGCTGGCCGCCCGGTCTCCCCCCGCGAGCTCGCCTCCTGGGGCGAGAGGGCTGGCCGCCCGGTCTCGCCCCACGAGCTCGCCGCTTGGGGCGAGAGGGCTAGATGCCCGGTCTCGCCCCACGAGCTCGCAGCCTGGGGCGAGAGGGCTGGCCGCCGGTCTCGCCCCGCGAGCTCGCTGCCTGGGGCGAGAGGGCTAACCGCCCGGTCTCGCCCCGCGAGCTTTCCGCCTGGTATGCCAGGTGGGTGCCGACCATCTTGCCGCACCCACCCCTCTAAAGGGCCCGGGGAAGATGTTGATTTTTCCTCCCCTACTAGTATGTTTCCAAGCCAGAGCCAAAATTAGCCACCGAGAGTGCAAAATCTCCAAAAAGCTTAAAAACGTGTCTGCCTTGTTTTGGGCCCACTCTTCGCGAATACGGGGTTGTACACAATCTCCGCTCTTTTCGAGATTGGTACAAGGTCAGAAAGAAACATCCAACCCGACGTATTCGTGGAGTGTAACTTCCCCGCGGGGTCAACCTGCCATACCAGCTATGGGAGCCTGGGTGGCGAGACCTCCTCTGGGTGAAAACACTTAGCCTCCCCAAGGGGTCAATCTGTCAAGCCAGCTAATGGGAGCCTGGGTGACGAGACGGCCTCCGGGTGAAAACACTTAGCCTCCCCGAGGGGGTCAACTTGTCAAGCCAGCTAATGTGAGCCTGGGTGACGAGACGACCTCGGGGTCATCATCGGAGCAAAGGGACTTGGGCTACCACGAGAGATCAACCTACCCTGCCAGCTAGTGGGAGCCTGGCCGCGGAATCATCATCGGAGCAAAGGAACTTGAGCTACCACGAGAGATCAACCTGCCCTGCCAGCTAGTGAGAGCCTGGCCGCGGAATCATCATCGGAGCAAAGGACTTGGGCTACCACGAGAGATCAACCTGCCGTGCCAGCTAGTGGAAGCCTGGCCGCGGAATCATCATGATCATCAGAGAAAAGGACTTGGGATACCACGAGAGATCAACCTGCCCTGCCAGCTAGTGGGAGCCTGGCCGCGGAATCATCATCGAAGCAAAGGACTTGGGCTACCACGAGAGATCAACCTGCCCTGCCAGCTAGTGGGAGCCTGGCCGCGGAATCATCATCATCGGAGCAAAGGACTTAGGCTACCACGAGAGATTAACCTGCCCTGCCAGCTAGTGGGAGCCTGGCCGTGGAATCATCATCGGAGCAAAGGACTTGGGCTAACACGAGAGATCAACCTGCCCTGCCAGCTAGTGGGCCTGACAGCGGAACCGTCTCAGAGCAAAAGGTACCTGACCTCAACCAGAGGTCAACCTGCTTTGCCAGCTAGTAGGAGCCTGGCAGCGGAACCGTCTCGGAGCAAAGGGTACCTAACCTCCACGAGAGGTCAACCTGCCCTGCCAGCTAGTGGGAGCCTGACAGCGGAACCGTCTCGGAGCAAAGGGTACTTGGTAAATAAAAAATGCATTGCATACAACCTACCCTGACCTAACCTGGCAGGGGATACTCATTACAAAGAAAATACATATGGAACTCTGGGCGAGTTAGGGTGAGATCTCTCCAGTAACTCCCTATTCCTTGGGGCCTCGGTGTAACGCCCCCGACTTTTTCGGCAATTATTTAAATCCTCGTTTGGCGTTACGTTTGCGCATTTCCGGCTCATGCCGTTGTTAGAGTACCTCGTTAGGTGTTCTTAGAGGTTATAGCCTGTTGTAAGGTTTCCCCAGCTAGCTGACGTCTGTTTTGGAGGCTGTTGAAGTTGGTGACCGGGCGGTCTGGCGGTTTGTCTTGGCGGGTTGAAGACCGCGCGGTCTGGCGGTTTGTCTCAGTCGGCTTGGAGACCGGGCGGTCTGGCGGTCTACCCTGACAGTCTCTCTTCCTCTCTGGTGGTAGCCGTGCGGTTAGCCCTGCTGTCTAACCGCGCGGCTTGTGCGGTTTGTTTTGTATAGTCCGCTTGTCCTGTAAATTATAGTCCCACATCTCTTATTTGTATTCTCTCATCTCTCCTCCATTCTATATAAAGGAGGGCATACCTTTGTAATAGATACCTTTTTTGGATAATAAAATTTCAATTATTCAAAAGTTTATTCGCTTGTTCTCCCCTTTTCACTTCTTGTCTCTACTTTTTAACATGGTATCAGAGGGAGCCTCTTAGGGAATCCTTGTGCTTTGGCTTCGGGTGAGGTTAGCCGAGTGTGTGGTCATCGTAGGTTGTGCCCGACTTCGCCGATGCTTTCGTATCCCGAGTGTTTAACTACGGTGCGGATTTGTTCGGAACCCGAGATCGTTTATTTTCTCGTCGTTTCGACGGTGGCTTATTAGCGGGTAGTCGTGTTATTTAAGCGTGTATGTATATTTACGCATTTTGGCTTGTTGGGTGATTTGGGCGTGCCGGTGAATAAATATATACGTGCCCGTGCATGCGTAGTTTTAAAAAAAAATTTGTTGCTTGTGCGCGTCCATTCGTATATGTGTATAGTGAAAAAATATATTTATAGGTGTGTGGATATATTTGTATGGGTTTAAGTATGAACTTAATTACTACTTTATTAGTTAAGAGTTTATTTCTAGGTGGCCTTATATATTTAGGTGTTTATATTTAGGTTTGTGGATATATTTAGGTGTTTATTATTATTAGGTGGCCTTATATAATAGTTGCTTAGGATTAGGTTTTTCCCTTCCCCCCCCCCCCCCCCCCACATTCGGCCGACCTGCCAGCAAAAGAAAAAAACCCGAGCCACTTGATCTTGCGGGAAGAGCGAAGAGGCGGAAGCCTGGAAGTGCTCCGACCGCCGTCTCCCTGCCCCGTGAAGCCTGTATCTCCAGTTCGAGGCCGGATCCGAGCTCCTCTAGGCTAGACCTTCGTTTCAAGGTATTCATTTTGGGATTTCTCCTTCTTTTCTTTGGAATCGTGAATGGCGGGTTTGTTTTCTTCCAAGCTTGAGCGCCCAGGTTTTTTGTTTTCTTTCTTCCAGATTCCCTCCTAGGATCGTTGTGTGCGGCCGATTAGGTTGGGAAGGGGGTTGCTGGTCGAATTTCTCCTAAGCCAAGGCAAGTTTTCCCGCGCCAAATTAATGTTTCCATGTTTAAATTTTGTTGCTTGATTCCATGAGTGGTTGGTTGTTCTTGGTTTGGTATATGAAATTAAGATCGGTGTTTTATTTCGATCATTTGGTTTTCCATACCTTGTTAACTTGCGGTTTTCCTTAGGTGTAAATGGTAGTTATGGTTTTGTTTTTAACTAGTTCAAGAGTTTTATAATAGTTGCCCCGTGGTTGTTCTAAAATCGGATCGGTGTCAAACCACCCAAATCCCTTGTCATTCTCGTTTTTTTTGTGGGTCAATCCTCTTGTTTGAAATTAGTTTCAAGCCCCTTGTAAATGTTTGGCATCAAACCACCCAAGTGGATTGTTTAGGGGTCGAATCTAGTTAAATGTTCGTGATTGTAGCAAGTTAATTATTCGGGTTTGTACCAAGCTAACCGCTTAGGTTTAGTTGGAGACCAAACTACTTGGTTATAGTTAATATTACACTGTTGTTAAGCGTTTAGTACCGAGCTTCTTGCATAAATTTAGTGTCTTATCGTTTTAAATTTATTTGTGCCACACTACTTGGTTGGGGAAACTCGAGGTTTAGTCCGTTAGAATGTGTATAAGTCTCTTAGGTGGGTTGCTCTAGAGTGTTTAGGGTTCAGTGTGACTCCTTGGTGGTTCATGGAACCACTAGTAAGGGTTTTTTTTTTCCGAGTCACTTAGTACTGGAGTAGGATGTGATTTTGAGGTGGGTCGGACCGATGCCGCCACCCTTGTTTTACTTCTTGTCTTATTAAGACAATGTGAGCTGTTTGGTTGAGTTGGACTGATGCCACCACCACAGCACCTTGAGATATTTAGGCCTGATAGACTTGGTTGGACCGTTGCCACCAGCCTAGGCCCTGGTTACTGATTTTGTCCATCTCCAGTAGTAGGTGGCTCTTTCTGCTCTAGCTTTATGCTAGGATTTATTTATTTTGCTAATCCTTCTTGCAGAGATTTGTGAGGCTTGACTTCACCCGTGCACTTGGTGTACCCCTTTTTACTCACTCATGGCGAGTATTTTTCCTTCACTTGTTTACTTTATTCTTACCTGTTTCACTTCTTCTTTATACTATTGTTTCATTTTCCTATTGATAAATTGTTTTGCTGAGGTGTTCTTTTCTTTGAATGCCTCAGGTTCAGGATTATAGCCGACTGTGCGGCTAGGTTTCTTCTGAAGCTTGCTAGTGCTATAGCTGCTGCTGAGTTTTTCTTTTCCTCACTCCTGGGAGGTAGTTTCTTTAGACTTGTAGTACAAATATGCCTACTCACCAGTGGGTTCGTGTCAGTTGTTGACGCCCACTGGTGGTTTCTCTTTTAGATACTTTGCACTTGCTTACACTGTTAGTTCTTCTGTTTTGAGATTCATTAAACTTGCTCCTGGGATGATTTATGTTAGGTTGCTAGTTACTTTAAAACCTAAAAAAGAAAACACTTATTATATATAAAACATAACATCATGTTTTCTCTTCAAAATGCTTAATCTCTACTTTCAAAACCACGTAAAAGGTCATTTTCTATATATATCATATAAGTTAAATCTAGGGTCTTGCATAGTCTTAGGTGTCCCCTGGGGACGCTTATGCATTCTCTTAGGATGTTAAAAAGTGAATAAAGTATTTTCCGCTACGTATAAGTATAATTTTGAAGGGTGGACTAGTTGATCCACGAAGCCGAGGGATACGGCCTCTAAAATATAATTGATTTTCTCATCATTAAAGCTTTTGATTTTTTTTCATAGTCTTAGTAGTGGTGGTTGCCTGAGCGTCGACAGTTATCCCCTGCCCGACGTGGCATCACAACGCGCGTTTTCTTCCACTCTGATACTTCTAAATTTTGGAGAAAATGCGGGTTATGACAGTTGGTATCAGAGGGGTTGCTTGACAATTTATCGGGCAACCTTTCCTATAGGTATTAGAAGTTTAGCATCATGTTATACACACACCGATATGTCATCAGCACGTCTTGGCTGAAGCACGAACACTACACTCATAGCATAACATGAAGTATACATGACATATTATGTAGTATGGATGCATAATATGTGTTTGTATATGGATCCACCATAGGAGGCAACGTGTGAGGGTTATGTAGTATGAGATGCATAACCTCACCACATGAATGCGACTAGCACGTTTTCTTTTTCGTTGCATGGGAATGTTATGTAGTATGGGATGCATAACATTTTCATGTGTACGCCGCTCATAACATGCATTAGGGCCTTTTTAGAATGCATAGCACAATCATGCATAGCATAACATTGCATAAGCACAACGTGCCAAGATAAAGACTTGCAGGATGACATATGTACACACATGGTTTTGAGTCAAAAAGAATATAAATTCATGCATTCCCGATATATGCACAAGAGTTAGGGTGATGGTGGTGAACCATCTTAGGTTAAGTATGACATTATTTCCTCCGTATAAAAACAAAATATTTATATAAAAAAACCCCAGAGCAAGTTAGCAGTGAAAGCAAGTACTTATGTAGGTTTGTCCGTACCCGTTTGTTTTGTCCTAGTAGTTGAACTAAGTTCTGATGATTGCTTGTTTGTTCTTTTTAGTATGGCGCCTAAGCGTAGGGTGGCGAGATCGACTCCCCAATCTGAGGGTGAGTCTTCTGGTGCTCAAAGCGGTGCAGTTATGGAAAGTCTGAGGCAGAGCAATGAGGCTCTATCGAGGCAGATGGTGGACGTTCAGTCTCAGATCCAGTCCCTGATATCTGTGGTGGCAGGACTAGCCCCGAGAGCACGGATCCTGCTGCGGTTATAGCTGTTCCCGCACCTCCTGTACCCTAGCCCCTTTGGTGCCTCCAGTGGTGGTGCCCCCGGAGATGGCTTTCATCACTCAGTTCCAGCGACTGCGACCCCTACCTACGATGGTAAGGCAGACTTCATGATATTGGATGACTGGTTGACTTCCATAGAAGAAATGTTTCATTACTCTGGAGTGTCTGAGGATCAGAAGGTGATGTTGGCCACCTATCAGCTGAAGGGTTAGCGAAGAGCTGGTGGATGAGGGAGAAGGAGGGAATGGTAGGAGGAAGCACTTGGGCTTCCTTCAAGGAGATCTTGATGCGAAAATTTCTACCGTCGGTGGAGCGAGACAGGCTGATGAATGACTTCTTACATCTGAAGCAGAGGCAGCTCTCAGTCAGCGAGTATGAGATTGAGTTTAACAAACTCAGTCGCTTTGCCCCTAGTTTGGTGAGCTCAGAGGAGGATAGAGCGAAGCGTTTCCTCGGAGGCCTGCGGAGCGATGTACAGCAGCTAGCGGTGGCTCATGGAGCGGTGAGTTATGCTGGGGCAGTGGAGGCCGCTTTGAAGGTAGAGGCCATCGAAAGCGCGAAGCAAAGAGGATAGCAGGCGAGGAATGAGAAGAGGAAAGCTGTTGAAGCAAAGAGCCCCCTAGTGCCCAGTGCTCCTTCGTGGAAGAGGAGCAAAGAGGTCTGTAGTTTTTGTGGCCGGTCGGACCATCCTGCTGAGAGATGTTTCAAGAGGGCGGCGGCGTAGAAGGAGCATGTGCATGTTATTCAGGGTGCTCCCAGACAGAATGTGGTGTGTACTCTGTGCAAGAAAGAGGGGCATGATGTTGCCCGTTGCTGGTTGAAGGATAAGGTCTGCTATCAGTGCGGATAGAAAGGTCATACCAAGGCCCGATGCCCGCAGCTCCAGTCTGTGCACCGACCAGTTCCTCTTCAGGCGTTGCCACCGCCTCAGTCTATGGTTAGAGGCAAAGGGAAGCTGAACGTGATATCATCAGCGGAGGCTCAAACTTCGACACATGTCATTTCAGGTAAACCTTCTCGCTAGTCTTTTACTTCCATTGCAGATTAGTTTGGCTTTTGTTTTCTTTATTGATTGTGCAATTTTCTCGTTTATATTTATATAGGGAGTTTTAAGGTAAAAAACCGTTGGGCGCGCGTTCTCTTTGAATCAGGTGCTACCCACTCATTTGTGGCTATGACCTTTATAGAGCGGCGCCAGCTGGTTCTTGATTGTGTCGGTGATGCCTTTTGCGTCAAATTCCCCTCGGGTGATTCCGTGATATCAGATCAGGGCATTCTGGATTGTCCTATTATGTCGGGGGATTTCCCAGCCAAGGCAGATCTGAAGGTTATAGACTTGGAAGATTTTGACGTCATCTTGGTATGGATTGGTTGTCTAGATACGATGCAGTGATCCAGTGTAGGGGTAAGCGCTTGGATTTCAAGAAGGACAACGGTCAGCCTGGGAGTATTTATGACGATCCGCGCCAGGCCTCTCCGCGATTTCTGCAGTATGTGTTCGGAGGTTATTCAGTTCTGATTGTTTTGCTTGCTTAGTCTCAGTGTTGGGGACTGTTAGCAGTTTGCCGCGGTTGGATGAGATTCCTGTTGTCTGTGAGTTTTCTGATGTGTTTCCTAGCGACCTTCCCGGTCTTCCCCCTGTCAGAGATGTCGAGTTCGTGATTGATTTGGAGCCGGGTACGCGTCCTATTGTTAAGGCGTCGTACCGGATGGCCCCGCGAGAGCTGGAGGAGCTGCGTACCCAGCTGAATGAGTTATTGGAGAAGGGTTTCATAAGGCAGAGCTCGTCGCCCTAGGGTGCGCATGTTCTCTTTGTGAAGAAGAAAGATGGGTCGATGCGCCTTTGCATCGACTACAGAGAGCTGAACAAAGTCACCATCAAGAACAAGTATCCCCTGCCCATAATCGGCGACTTATTCGATCAGTTGCGTGGTAGCTCTGTGTTCTCCAAGATTGACCTTCGATCAGGATATCATCAGCTCAGGATCCGGGAGTTGGACATTCCACGGATGGCTTTCCGATCGAGGCATGGATATTTCGAATTCCTAGTTATGTCTTTTGGGTTGACCAACGCGCCATCAGCATTCATGGACATGATGAACCAGGTGTTCAAAGATTTTCTGGACATGTTTGTGGTCATATTCATAGACGACGTTCTGATTTATTCACGGAATGCTGCGGAGCATGATCAGCACTTGCGGTTGGTGTTATCTGCCTTGAGAGATCATCAGTTGTACGCCAAGCTGAGTAAATGTGAATTTTGGTTGCCTCAGGTTTCTTCCTCCTGGGTCATGTGGTGAACAAGGATGGCATTTCAGTGGACCCGGTGAAGATTTCTGCAGTGATGGATTGGCATAGGCCGAGCACACCCAAGGAGATTAGGAGCTTCTTGGGGTTGGCCGGCTATTATAGAAGGTTTGTTGAGGGCTTTTCTACCGTGACAGCGCCCTTAACTAAGCTGACGCAGAAGCATGCAACGTTCATCTGGAGCGAGCAGTGCGAGGAGGCCTTTCTGGAGCTAAAGAGGAGATTATGCACTGCTCCTGTTTTGACATTGCCTACGGAGGGCAAGGACTATGACGTATATGTGGATGCCTGGCATGTTGGGCTCGGAGGCGTGTTGATGCAAGAGGGGAAGGTGATCGCGTATGGGTCGCGACAGTTGAAGGTTCATGAGCGGAATTACCCTACGCATGACCTTGAGTTTGCGGCGGTGATATTTGCGTTGAAGCTGTGGAGGCATCTACTCTATGGGGCCCAGTGCAAGATTTTCACAGATCATAAGAGCCTGAAGTACGTGTTTACTCAGAAGGAGCTGAATCTGCGCCATCGACGGTGGCTAGAGTTTGTGGCCGATTATGACGTGGAGATCCAGTACCATCTAGGCAAGGCCAATGTGGTGGCTGACGCCCTGAGCCGCAAGATAGGGAAGATCTTCAACCTCACGGCGGACCGTTTAGTGGAAGAGTTCTTGTTGATCGACATCTCTGTGGGATGCCGCGAATTGCAAAGCAGTTTGGCAGTGGCAGAGCCATCTTGGATTTCACTCACCATGTTGCACCAGAAGGATGATCCAGATTTGTTACACCTGTACCTCAGGGCTGAGAGAGGGGAGTTGCCGGATTTCTCCATCGATGATTCGGGTACCTTGAAGTACCGCGGCAGGTTTTGCATCCCCGCGGTTGGAGACATCAGGAGTTTGGTATGCAAAGAGGCTCATGGATCCAGTGTTGCCTACCACCCAGGATCCACCAAGATGTATCATGATTTGAAGCAGATCGCCTGGTGGCATGGTATGAAAGGGGATATAGCTCGGTATGTTTCTGAACGTTACACTTGCAAGCGGGTGAAGGCCGACCATGGGAGGCCTGGTGGCAAGTTGACTCCTTTGGAGATTTCGACTTGGAAGTGGGAAAGTATCTCTATGGACTTCATCACGGGTTACCAAGATATCCAAGGGGATTTGACTCAGTTTGGGTGATCGTGGACCGATTGACGAAGTGTGCGCACTTCGTACCTTATAAGATCGACTACCCGATGAAGAAGATAGCAGAGTTGTATTTGAGCGAAGTCATCCGATTGCATGGAGTTCCCGTGAGTATCATTTCAGACCGAGACTCCAGATTTACTTCCCGTTTCTGGAAGAGTTTGCAGTAGGGTTTGGGTACAGACTTGAGATATTCTACCGCTTACCACCCTCAGACAAATGGGCAGACCGAGCGTGTGAACCGGATTGTGGAGGATATGATCAGGTGCTACATTCTAGACCACGGTGGGGCGTGGGATGAGCGTTTGCGGCTCATGGAGTTTGCCTACAATAACAGTTACCAAGAGCTTGCAAATGGCTCCCTTCGAGGCATTGTATGGGAGGCACTGTAAAACTCCGTTGTTTTGGACTGAGGTTGGTGAGAGACCTTTGTTGGGTCCTGATGCTCTCGAGGAAATGGAGGTTGCTGTGAAGCTCATTCGGGAAAAGCTTCGGTTAGCTCAGGAGAGATATGAGAAGAACGCCAACCGGCGTAGGTCCGATTTGGAATTTTCGGTGGAGGATTTGGTCTTCTTGAAGGTGTCTCCGATGGTTGGAGTGAAGAGGTTCGGCAAGAACCATAAGCTGGATCTGAAGTATGTGGGCCCATTCAGAATTTTGGAGCGTATTGGTGTGGCAACATATATGTTGGATCTACCAGCCAACTTCCCAGGCGTGCATAATGTCTTTCATGTGAGCTAGCTGCGGAGGTGTGTGCGGAGCAGTGAGCAAGTCTTGGATGTCGTGCCCCAGTTGGAGCCTAACCTCTCATATGTTGAGGTGCTGGTCCGCATCTTAGATACTCAGGATCGGGTGCTGCGGACAAAGTCTATCTCGATGGTGAAGGTTCTTTGGAAGAATCAACGTTTGGAAAGCGCGACTTAGGAGTTAGAGTCGGCTATGAGGGAGGCTTACCCTCGCCTGTTCTCCTGATTTGTTGGGTATGTTTTCTTTCTAGTAACTTTTGTTTTTTACTTTCCTTCTATAGTAGAAATGATGTACGTAAAGTTTCGGGACAAAACTTTCTTTTAGGGAGAGTGACTGTAACGCCCCTGAATTTTCGGCAATTATTTAAATCCTCGTTTGGCGTTACGTTGGCGTATTTCCGGCTCGTGCCGTTGTTAGAGTACCTCGTTAGGTGTTCTTAGAGGTTATAGCCTGTTGTAAGGTTTCCCCAGCTAGCCGACGTCTGTTTTGGATGCCCGGCTGAGCCTCTTAGGGAATCCTTGTGCTTTGGCTTCGGGTGAGGTTAGCCTGAGTGTGTGGTCGTCGTAGGTTGTGCCCGACTTCACCGATGCTTTCGTAGCCCGAGTGTTTAACTACGGTGCGGATTTGTTCGGACCCGAGATCGTTTATTTTCTCGTCGTTTCGACGGTGGCTTGTTAGCGGGTAGTCATGTTATTTAAGCGTGTATGTATTTCGCATTTTGCTTGTTGGTGATTTGGGCGTGCCGGTGATAAATATATACGTGCTCGTGCGTGCGTAGTTTTAAAAAAAAAATTGTTGCTTGTGCGCGTCCATTCGTATATGTGTATAGTGTAAAAATATATGTTGGAACACCCTATTACTAATTTGGGTCAGGATCACTATGTTTCTAGGATTCTATGTTTTGACCTTCTGTATAGATTATAGGTCAATTAGAATTGAGCCTAAGGGATCAGGAGTCTAGGTTTGGAAGCTGCCCTGAAGACCCAAGTTTTTCTGGAGACTAAGTCCAAATCGTCGAGCTCAGCACGACGTTTCGTCGAACTCCGGTCGACGATCGTCTAGCTCAACTTTGGCAGATCGTCGAGCTCCATTCGACGATCGCTGAGCTCAAGCCTCTCAATATCGTCGAGCTCTGGTCGACGATCGCTGAGCTCAACTTCTCAATATCGTCGAACTCCATTCGACGATCGCTGAGCTCAGGTCGACGATTTTGACTCTGTACTGGATCTTTATCTCTGAGCTCAGTTCGACGATCTTTGAGCTCAGATCGACGATTTCTTTGCTGCTTGCTTTCTCCAGTTCGCTGAGCTCAGCTCGACGATGGCAGAGCTCAGTTCGACGATTTCAGTTGATCTTCAGAATTCAAATTCAAATCAAGATAGAAGTTATTCTGCATTTAAGTCAGAAGATCTGCCAGCCGTTTTCATTTATTCTGGAGCAAGTTTCAAGGGATTTTTCAAGGAATATATCAGTGGACTTTCCTTCAGGACTTTTTATGCAATTAAGGCTGTAATTAATTCAGACCAACGGCTATCTTTGACAGAGCAATTTTCCTATTGAGATTCAGAGAATAAAAGAGAGAATGTTTTTGAACCAGAGAGACAATATACAGATTGACAAGAACAAGGACACCTCTCAATATACAGAGACTCTGAAAATTTCTGAAACAAGAATTCAGAAGAACACTTCTAAAAGAGATCAAGCTTTCAAAATCTTAAGATCTCTTCAGCTCTCAAGTGTTCAAGGCCAACATCTTCTCAAGACTCCAGACACTCAACATTTCAGCTTGCTGAAATCATCCTTTGCTGGAGATCTACTTTTGAAGGCCTATCACCCTCAGCAAAGCTCATCTTCCTGAAGATTTCAAGGACTCAGGGGGAGCTTTGACAACATCACTGAATCCACATAGTCTTCTCAGTTGCTTGAGAAAGAGAAGACTGCCATCACTCTCTCAACCCCCATTCTGTAAAGGGTTTTTCAAACTCCCTTCAAAAGTTTGAATCTGGTTTTTGAGCACCTTGTCAAAAGCTCATTGGTGGCAAGACACCTGATCAAAAAATCTGATTTGGTTTTTGAGCACCTTATCAAAAGCTCATTGGTGCCCAGGACACCTGATCAACTCATCCTGCAGTGGATTCCTACCTAGGGTGGTAGAAGAGTGGATGTACCCAAGTTGGGGAACCACTATAATTCCTTGTGTCTTCTGGTTGTGCATGTTTTTCTTTGTTTCTGGACTAGATTCTTTTGTGCATAGCTTAGTTTTATTTCTGCTTCCCTGCTTACACTCATTACAACAATTGTTGTAGAGCTTTGAAAAAGTTTTTCTTTGTGTTTTGAAAAAGCACCATATACTCTATTCACCCCCCTCTAGAGTATATCAGATCTAGTTTCCCCTTTCAATTGGTATCAGAGGGAGGTTGGTTAAACATACCATATCTGTTTGGTTGTACAGGCTAACACCTGAACCCCAAGATCCCATCTAGATCATTCTTTATATTTTATTTTTTTAGACTTTGTTTGCACAAGTTATGGCCCAGAACAAAGATTATGCAAGCACCAGACCTCCAGTGTGCAATCTGTCAAAGTTTGCACTTTGGAAAGCAAGGATTAAACTCTACATGAATTCTATTGACGAGGACATTTTTAATTCTGTTTTGACAGTGTGTCCAAGACCTCCAGAAAGCACAAGCACCAATGCTGTTCCACCTCCATCAGGAACAGATGCTGACATAAAAGTGGAAAGTAGCTGATGCCAAAGCAATGAACATTCTAGCTCAGACAATGTCAGATGACATCTTTCAGAAGGTAGCTGAATGTAATTCAGCCAAGGAGATCTGGGACAAGCTCTCAGAAATTGTCTCTGGCTCAGCTGATGAGAGAAAGGACAGAAGATCCCATCTCATCTCCCAATATGAGAACTTCAAGAAGGGAGAAACAGAGTCAGTGGGAGACATGTACAATAGATTGAGTCTAATTGTCAGTGAACTGAGGACATTAGACAAAGAATCTCACTGACAGAACTCAATGACAAGATCCTAATGTGCTTCCCCAGCACTTGGGATTCAAGAATCTGGCCAATTAAAGATGCCAGAAGTCTGAATGAGATCACAACTGAAGCTTTGTTGGGTAAGCTCAAATCCTATGAGCTACTCATCAAGAACAGAGAGGAAGAACAGAAGGCTGCTTCTCCAGCCACAAGAAAGAGAAGACTATAGCCTTCAAGGCAACTGAGGATCTGCCTGAAGAAAAAGGAACAGGCAATGATGAACTTCTCAGCTTGCTGGCCAAAAGATTCTATAAGATGGCCAGAAAGGATTTCAGAAGAAGATCATACAAGGATCAGGACAAGCCAAGGTATGACAAGTCCATTGGCAATAATAAAGATATTATTTGCTTTGGTTGCAGGAAACCAGGGCATATAGTTCCTGACTGTCCAGAGAACAAGAACAAGGACAGAAGGGAAGAAAAGAAGAAGAAAGGAGAAAGACTCCAAAGGAGTGGCAATAGCAAACCCTCATCCAGCAAAAATAAGCACACAAGGAAAGGATTTGTTGCTGAATCCTGGAGTGAGACTGAAGAGGAGTCAGAAGCCTCTTCCAGCTCAAGTGATGATGAGGATGATGCAGAGAAAAAAGAATTCTGCATGATGGCAATTAATGCCTCACAGCACAACTCAGAGGAAAAGAGTCAGAGTCAGACTCAGAGACTCAACCTGAAGAAGATCAGGTAATCAGCTCTTTTGATTTCAATTCAGAAGATTTTAAATCTGAATTTAAAGCACTTGTGTCTAGATCTGCTAAAGTCTGAGAAAGAGATCATCTCTCTCAGAAATCAATTATCTGAACACAATGGCTTAAAGTCAGAAAACCTCAAACTCTCTCAGGAGTTGGAGAACTATAGGGAACAGATAGCTACACTGAAAGTGAGCTCTCTGAGGCCAAGAAGCTTGAAGAATCCCTTAATGGGAGAAGCATCAAGCTGATGGACATCACAAGCACAGTGAACTCTAGATTAACAGTACACTGGGCTTGGGTGCTTCATCCAGCCAACCTATTGTTCCTAACAACTCCCATCAAGTTCATTTCTAACAAGGGAAAAGGAGTTGTAGAGGTTGCCAGGAAAAATTCTGATCTGCCTCAAAATTTAAGTCCCACAGAATCGTCGAACGAAGCTCGACGATCGCCGAATGAAGCTCGACGATCGCCGAACGCAGCTCGACGATCTCAGGAAAATCGTCGAACGCCGATCGACGATCTCAGCCAATCGTCGAACGCAGCCCGACGATCTCATATACCTGACCTCAGCCATAGTCGACCGTCGAACGGAGCTCGACGATCTGACCCAAGATCGTCGAACTCAGCTCCAAGATCGTCGAACAGAGGTCAGAGCACTGGAAAAATTTTCAAAGGCAAGTCAAAATTGAATCCTGAGGGTTCTTCATCCCAAACATTTAACCCTTATACTGAATGGATTTTACCTCCAAGGAGATATCATCCTGAAGGATATAAGAGTCAGCCAGGGATGTCTTTCATTTCTGAATTTAAAGGTTATCAACCTAGGCCCAAGGTAAACTGGGTCAAAAACAAGTAAATTGTTTTATGTGCAGGTGAAGACCTATCCAACATCTAACCAGCAATGGTATTTGGATAGTGGATGCTCAAAGCACATGACAGGGAACAAGGACAACCTCAATTCCTTTAAAGCCAAGCTTGGACCCAAAGTTATCTTTGGTGACTCCAACTTTGGACAAACTAAAGGATATGGTGCAGTCCAGATTGGTTCAGTAACCTTCAAGAAGGTAGCATATGTGGAAGGACTGAAGCACAACCTAATCAGCATCAGTCAGCTATGTGATGAAGGCTACCAGGTGACCTTCAGCAAAACTCTATGCAAAATCAAGTCAGAGGACAACACAACTGTGTTGACAGGTATAAGGAAAGGTAACATCTACCTAGTAGATTTTCTTTCAACTACTATAGACATCTGCTTATTCAATTCAGTTTATAGACCAAATGTTTTATGGCATAAGAGATTAGGACACCTAAACCTTAGAACTATTGCTAGGCTATCCAAGGACAACCTTGTTAGAGGACTACCTTCTGGCCCCTACAAGAAGGAAGGACTCTGCAAGGCTTGTCAATTAGGCAAGCAAACTAAAAACAGTTTTAAGTCACTTAATAAGAGTGATTCACCTAGGATATTGTATCTGTTACACATGGATCTATTTGGACCCATCACAGTACAAAGCCTAGGAGGGAAATCCTACACTTTAGTGATTGTAGATGACTTCTCCAGATTCACTTGAGTGTTCTTTCTAAGGAAGAAGTCTGATAACTTTAAGTGTCTGACAGAGTTTCTCAAATGTATAAAGATTGAGTTCAATACTCACATTGCCCTGATCAGAAGTGATCATGGGACAGAGTTTGATTCTCTTCTTATGCAAGAGTTCTGTCAGAGTGAAGGGATCAGGCATACTTTCTCAGCTCCTAGAACTCCTCAACAAAATGGGGTAGCTGAAAGGAAAAATAGAACCCTTATTGAATCTGCCACTACATTGTTGTCAGATGCTCATCTACCTCTATCCTTTTGGGCAGAGGCAGTGAACACCTCCAACTATGTGCTGAACAGGAGTCTGATACATAAACTGAAGGGAAAGACTCCCTATGAATTACTCAAAGGGAAGAAACCTAAAGTTGACTATTTCAAAATTTTTGGTTGCATTTGCTATATTCACAATAATGATAAGAAACATCTAGCAAAATTTCAAGCCAAAGCTGATGAAGGAGTGTTTCTGGGATACTCCATGATCAGCAAGGCCTATAGGGTATATAATAAATCATCATTGAAAATTGAGGAATCTGTTCATGTTTCTTTTGATGAAACTAACATGTCTTTCAAGGAGAAGATTTCTTCTACCATAGAACCTGTTGCAGGAACACTCTCTAGTTGAAGATATGAACAAGCTACAGGTTGCTCAAGAAGAAGAAAGCAGTGAAGACGAAAGCAATGCTCAACACATTGAAGCTCCACTTGAAGAGCCATTTGTTGTACCACAAGAGGAAACAACAACACAGGTTGGTGAACAATCAACACCCCCTGTTGATTTAGTAACATTAAGAGACCATCCAATTACCCAAATAATTGGAGAAATCTCAGCTGGTGTGCAAACCAGAAATCAGGTCAACCAAAACCTGTTGCACACCTGCTTTCTTTCTCAAATTGAACCTCAGTCCATTCAAGATGCAGAGCAAGATCCACACTGGATCATTGCAATGCAAGAGGAGTTGCATCAATTTGAGAGGAACAAAGTATGGGAACTAGTGCCCAAGCCTAAGGATCATTCCATTGTTGGAACAAAATGGGTATTCAGAAACAAACTGGATGATCAAGGAATAATCATAAGGAACAAGGCAAGGCTAGTTGCCCAAGGATATTCTCAAGAAGAAGGAATTGACTACGACCAGACTTTTGCACCTGTTGCAAGATTGGAAGCCATCAGGATATTTCTAGCTTATGCAGCTCACAAAGGCTTCAAGGTTTATCAGATGGATGTCAAGAGTGCCTTCTTAAATGGAGACATCAAAGAGGAAGTCTATGTCAGACAACCTCCAGGTTTTATCTCTCCAACTCATCCTGATTTTGTTTTTAGATTAAATAAAGCATTATATGGTCTCAAGCAAGCTCCTAGAGCATGGTATGAGACCCTAGCATGCTTTCTTTTGGAAAATGGTTTTATAAGGGGTAGAGTAGACCAAACTCTTTTCATTAGAACCCATAAGTCCCATACCCTACTAGTACAAATTTATGTAGACGATATCATTTTTGGCTCTACTGACTCAAAATTGTGCAGAAGGTTTTCTAACCTGATGCATTCTAAATTTGAGATGAGTAGCATGGGTGAGCTATCCTTCTTCCTAGGATTGCAAGTCAAACAACATGCTGAGGGCATCTTTATTTCTCAAACCAAATATGCTAATGAGCTGGTTAAGAAATTTGGCATGTCTGAGGCATCTTGTATGAAAACACCCATGCCTACCAATGCTGTATTGGATGCTGATGAACATGGGAAACCTGTTGATCAGACAACATATAGAGCAATGATTGGCTCTTTACTGTATCTTACAGCTAGTAGGCCAGATATAATGTTTGCTACATGCATATGTGCTAGATTCCAAGTTAGCCCTAGAGAGTCACACCTCACATTAGTAAAGAGGATTCTTAGGTATGTTAAAAGTTGTCCAAATCTAGGACTCTGGTATCCAAAAGATTCAGCATTTGAGTTAACTGGATTCTCTGATGCTGATTATGCTGGATGCAGAATTGACAGGAAAAGCACCAGTGGAACTTGTCAGTTCCTTGGTGATAGACTTGTCTCTTGGTTTTGTAAGAAGCAAACATCTGTGTCAACTTCAACTGCTGAAGCTGAATATATGGCTGCAGGCAGTTGTTGTTCACAAATATTGTGGATTCAAAATCAACTCCTAGACTATGGTTACAACTTAGAGAAGTCAAAAATATTTTGTGACAATACAAGTGCTATCTCCATAGCTCAAAATCCAGTCCTCCATAGTAGGACAAAACATATAGAGATTAGACATCATTTCTTAAGGGATAATGTTGAAAAGAACAAAATTGAACTGCAATACATCCCAACTGATTTACAAAGGGGAGATATTTTCACCAAGCCTTTGGATGAAAAGAAACATACTTTCTTCCTAAATCAGTTAGGCATGCTAGATGGAGGAAGTCTCAAATAAAACCCAAGATTTTGAAAGCTAAAATTGACCAAGACTAGGCAAAATTTCTGATTTTTCTTAGTATCTAGAAATTCTCTGATCTCTGAACTGCGTTCGACGATTTCCCCACAGATCGTCGAACGGAGTTCGACGATTTCCAGAATCGTCGAACTGAGTTCAGCGCCCCTCTGATAGTATGGACTATCTCCTCTGGTCAACGATCGTCGAACGGCGCTCGACGATTCTGTTCACTGAACGATCGTCGAACGAAGCTCGACGCCTTTCCAGATCGTCGAACGGAGATCGACGATTTTGGAGTCTCTTCAGATTCCTTTAGGAGCCTCGATCGTCGAACTGAGTTCAACGATCTTTCCTTTTCTGCGTCGAACCCTAATATAAAAATCATTTTTCGTCGTCGTTCTCTCTTGCGCTTTCAATTTCTCTGCAAACTTTTCTTCCCTCCAAGCAGTTCTACACTTGGTCGTTTTGTCTGTTGATTTTTTGCAGGTACCATGGCCGTTTCTGTTGCTGTGCTCGCCGCCATGAAATTTGATGCCGGCTTTGACATCGATTTCGATTCCTTCAACACAACAGATCAAATCTTCCAAGATATTCTCACCCTATTCAAAGATCAGCAATTAACTGCCTTGATGTCCACCAGAATCAAACTAGCATCTGATGAAATTAAAGAATGGGTTTATACTGCCCACAACCTGGACAACAACACCATAGTTGGCTCCATCAGTGGCACCCAGGTACCTCTGACTCCAGCAGTATTGACAGAAGGTTTTTGGCTTCAGGAATGGTGAAGACTCTGCTGACCTTTCTGGAGAAGAGTTTGCTGATGTTCTTGCCAGGATGGGTCATCCTGAGGGGAACCCTGGCAAACTGTTTAAGAGAAACCTGTCTGTGGAATACAGGTTTTTGGCTGATGTTGTAGGCAAGGTCCTTTTGGCCAAGCATTCTGCTCATGATACTATCTCCAGATTCCAGCTCTGCCTTATGGGAGCTCTGGTAGATAGAAAAGGCTTGAACTGGGGAGAAGTCTTTTTGATTTATTGAAGAAAAAGATCAACAAGACCTTTGTCAACTTTGGAAGAATTCTGGGAATATTCCTCCAGACTAAGTGCCCTGCACTGCTAGTCTCCTCTGGAGTGCACATCAATGCCTCCAAGAGACTCACCTGTGCCCTGTTTGGGAAATGGGACAGGCAAATCTCCAAGCCCAGCAGGCCCTCTTCTTCTGGCCCCTCAGGCACCAGGACTCTTAGAGTCACTCCACCACAGGCCTCTGCCCCTGCAGAGGACCTGCCTGTTAGTGCTGCTGCTTCCCCTCCTCCAAGCCCAACCCCAGCTCCTTCCACCATTCCAGCCTCCACCATTACCATATCCAGCCCTTCTCCAACCTCAATTCCATCCCCAGCAACAACCTCATCTCCTCCAGCAGACCACTTCCATCCCCTTTTCTCCTATCCACCTCCAGATGTCACCTCCTCTACATCCATTTCATCCTTCACTCTCTTGGATGAATCCTACATGGATGATTCCCCCTCCTCTCCTCCAGATTTTCCCACCACCTCCACAACTTTCCAAGACCTTCTCCATCAACTTATTGATCAACCTACCTTCACTCCCTCCATTTCCATTCCTGTACCCTCCATCTCTACCATACCCTCTCCTGAGCCATCCCTTCCACCCTTCAGCCCTCCTCCTCCAGCTCCCTCAGCCATCCCTGTACCCTCTACCTCTGCTCCCCTTGAGCATGTAGATCTCCCAGCCCTTGCTGATCTGTTGTATGAGCTCCTTGCTCCTAGGCTCTCCCTTCTCATGGAGGCCTCTTTAGCTCCTCTGCAACAATCAGTGGCAGCTCTTTCTGCCAGGCTGTCCTCTTTCCTTACCCCTATAGCAGCACCCCCAGCAGTGTGCCTTGATGCACAGGTTTCTGCATCCAGGCAGGGGGAGATGCCCTATGAAGCCAGCTTCCAGGCTGCTGTTGCTGCTGCTGCTCCTCCTGCTGGTGTTTCTGATGCTGCTGCTCCTTCTGCTACTGCTACGGCTGCTGTGTCTGTCTTTGCTGCTGCTGCCATTCCAGTACTTGCAATAGACCTAAGGTCTTTGCTGTCTACCTTTGACCCTGCTTACTTCTGCTGCCTCCCAGAGCCATATGCTGTCCAGCCCCCAGAGGTTCTTGCTGCCCAGTCAGAAGACTTGTCCAGGGCTCTAGTGCCCTTCTCCTGCTGTGACCCCAGAATCCTCTCTGATTTTATTCAGTCAGTGACTGCTGCTTATGATGATGCTGATGCTGCTGCTGCTGAAGACAATGCTGTGTCTACCTCTGAAATTGCTGTTGCTACTGAGGAAGAAACTGTTTCAATTGCTGCTGTTGAGCCCTTCTCACAGGATCTTCTGATGACAGAGGCTGTTGATGTTGAGCCTGCTGTAGAAGTTATTATCTCTGAAGCTGCTGCTGCTCCTGTAATTGTTGTAACATCTGCTGCTGCTCCTGTAATTGTTGTAACATCTGCTGCTGCTCTTGTTGCTCCTCCTGTTTCTGCATCTTCTGCCCCATCAGCTGCTGTCCAGTTAAAAGAGGATTTGATGAAGAAGCTTGATGCACTGTATGATGAACAAAGCTCTGAATCTGAGGATTATGCTACTGCTTCTGATGACTCATCTGCTACAATTGCAAGGAAAAGAAAGGCAAGAAGTAAGGCCTTGAAGAGAGTTCCTCCTGCCAAAGTCAGAGATGATAATGATGTTCCATACTATATTCTGCATAATTGCCCAATCTCTGAGCATTGGATGCAATTCTCTAGGAACCAGTTAAAGGCAATGAAGAAGAAGAGGAAGTTTGATAAAGATTCTCCTCAGTCCAAGCACCCTCATCCTCCTCCACCACCTCCACCTGATGCAGGTGCAGGTGGCAGCTCTGCAAGATCAGGCCCTGCTAGAAGCCAGGCTCCCTACCAGCCTCATGCAAGAACATATCAAAGGGAAAGCCAATCTAGGGGGTCCTACTCTAGAAGAGGAGGATATAGGGGAAACCAAAGAGAAACTCAGGTTTACTCTAAGGGACACTCCAGGCAGCATCCTTATTCCAGGGGTGGACATGTTTCTTCAGATACATCTTCAGGTCCATTCCCTTATAAGCTTAGAGAAAATGTGACTGCCAGGACACCTCAAGAAACTTCTTCCAACAGGTATGAGCCACCTGTTCCTTTTGAGGACCCTGAGAAAAATCCTATGGCCTGGACTGCAAGGATGAAAGAACTGGCTGCCTTAGATCAGATAAAGAAAGCAAAGGAACAAGGGCTAGACACCTCCAACATATCCACCATGTCAGAGCAGAGGCAAAAGGAGTTAGAAAGATATGCTTCCAGTAAGTTTTTTGATGCAGATAGGTACATGAAGTTGCACCCAGCTGCAGTGGTTCCCAGGGCTTCAAAGCAAATTTATTTGGGTGCAGCTGATGATACCAGATCCAAACATCAAGCTTTAAATCCTAACAGGGAAATTAAAATGGTTAAAGGCAAAGAAAAGGAAGAACTCTGTAAGGTGACAACTTCTGTTCTTCTAACTGCTATCTGGATATCACATATATAATACATCTCTGTGGTGGTTCTGCTCTGTGTCTTGTTATTGTTGTTTTATGTTTTTCTGTCTGAATAATGTTGTTTGTTTTTCAAAGTCTGTAAATAGTTTTCCTAACCCAAATAGGGGGAGATTGTTGGAACACCCTATTACTAATTTGGGTCAGGATCACTATGTTTCTAGGATTCTATGTTTTGACCTTCTGTATAGATTATAGGTCAATTAGAATTGAGTCTAAGGGATCAGGAGTCTAGGTTTGGAAGCTGCCCTGAAGACCCAAGTTTTTCTGGAGACTAAGTCCAAATCGTCGAGCTCAGCACGACGTTTCGTCGAACTCCGGTCGACGATCGTCTAGCTCAACTTTGGCAGATCGTCGAGCTCCATTCGACGATCGCTGAGCTCAAGCCTCTCAATATCGTCGAGCTCTGGTCGACGATCGCTGAGCTCAACTTCTCAATATCGTCGAACTCCATTCGACGATCGCTGAGCTCAGGTCGACGATTTTTGGCCCTGTACTGGATCTTTATCTCTGAGCTCAGTTCGACGATCTTTGAGCTCAGATCGACGATTTCTTTGCTGCTTGCTTTCTCCAGTTCGCTGAGCTCAGCTCGACGATGGCAGAGCTCAGTTCGACGATTTCAGTTGATCTTCAGAATTCAAATTCAATCAAGATAGAAGTTATTCTGCATTTAAGTCAGAAGATCTGCCAGCCGTTTTCATTTAATTCTGGAGCAAGTTTCAAGGGATTTTTCAAGGAATATATCAGTGGACTTTCCTTTAGGACTTTTTATGCAATTAAGGCTGTAATTAATTCAGACCAACGGCTATCTTTGACAGAGCAATTTTCCTATTGAGATTCAGAGAATAAAAGAGAGAATGTTTTTGAACCAGAGAGACAATACATACAGATTGACAAGAACAAGGACACCTCTCAATATACAGAGACTCTGAAAATTTTCTGGAAACAAGAATTCAGAAGAACACTTCTAAAAGAGATCAAGCTTTCAAAATCTTAAGATCTCTTCAGCTCTCAAGTGTTCAAGGCCAACATCTTCTCAAGACTCCAGACACTCAACATTTCAGCTTGCTGAAATCATCCTTTGCTGGAGATCTACTTTTGAAGGCCTATCACCCTCAGCAAAGCTCATCTTCCTGAAGATTTCAAGGACTCAGGAGGAGCTTTGACAACATCACTGAATCCACATAGTCTTCTCAGTTGCTTGAGAAAGAGAAGACTTCCATCACTCTCTCAACCCCATTCTGTAAAGGGTTTTTCAAACTCCCTTCAAAAGTTTGAATCTGGTTTTTGAGCACCTTGTCAAAAGCTCATTGGTGGCAAGACACCTGATCAAAAAATCTGATTTGGTTTTGAGCACCTTATCAAAAGCTCATTGGTGCCCAGGACACCTGATCAACTCATCCTGCAGTGGATTCCTACCTAGGGTGGTAGAAGAGTGGATGTACCCAAGTTGGGGAACCACTATAATTTCCTTGTGTCTTCTGGTTGTGCATGTTTTTCTTTTGTTTCTGGACTAGATTCTTTTGTGCATAGCTTAGTTTTATTTCTGCTTCCCTGCTTACACTCATTACAACAATTGTTGTAGAGCTTTGAAAAAGTTTTTCTTTGTGTTTTGAAAAAGCACCATATACTCTATTCACCCCCCTCTAGAGTATATCAGATCTAGTTTCCCCTTTCAATATATTTATAGGTGTGTGGATATATTTGTATGGGTTTAAGTATGAACTTAATTATTACTTTATTAGTTAAGAGTTTATTTCTAGGTGGCCTTATATATTTAGGTGTTTATATTTAGGTGTTTATATTTAGGTTTGTATATTTAGGTGTTTATTATTATTAGGTGGCCTTATATAATAGTTGCTTAGGATTAGGTTTTCCCTTCCCCCCCCCATTCGGCCGACCTGCCAGCAAAAGAAAAAACTCGAGCCACTCCATCTTGCGGGAAGAGCGAAGAGGCGGAAGCCTGGAAGTGCTCCGACCGCCGTCTCCCTGCCCCGTGAAGCCCGGATCTCCAGTTCGAGGTCGGATCCGAGCTCCTCTAGGCTAGACCTTCGTTTCAAGGTATTCATTTTGGGATTTCTCCTTCTTTTGTTTGGCATCATGAATGGCGGGTTTGTTTTCTTCCAAGCTTGAGCGCCCAGGTTTTTGTTTTCTTTCTTCCAGATTCCCTCCTAGGATCGTTGCGTGCGGCCGATTAGGTTGGGAAGGGGGTTGCTGGCCGAATTTCTCCTAAGCCAAGGCAAGTTTTCCCTTGCCAAAGTAATGTTTCCATGTTTAAACTTGGTTGCTTGATTCCATGAGTGGTTGGTTGTTCTTGGTTTGGTATATGAAATTAAGATCGGTGTTTTATTTCCATGATTTGGTTTTCCATACCTTGTTAACTTGCGGTTTTCCTTAGGTGTAAATGGTAGTTATGGTTTTGTTTTTAACTAGTTCAAGAGTTTTATAATAGTTGCCCCGTGGTTGTTCTAAAATCGGATCGGTATCAACCACCCAAATCCCTTGTCATTCTCGTTTTTTTTGTGGGTCAATCCTCTTGTTTGAAATTAGTGTCAAGCCCCTTGTTAATGTTTGGCATCAAACCACCCAAGTGGATTGTTTAGGGTCGAATCTAGTTAAATGTTCATGGTTGTAGCAAGTTAATTATTCGGGTTTGTACCAAGCTAACCGCTTAGGTTTAGTTGGAGACCAAACTACTTGGTTATAGTTAATATTACACTGTTGTTAAGCGTTTAGTACCGAGCTTCTTGCATAAATTTAGTGTCGTATCGTTTTCAATTTATTTGTGCCACACTACTTGGTTGGGTAACTCGACGTTTAGTCCGTTGGAATGTGTATAAGTCTCTTAGGTGGGTTGCTCAAGAGTGTTTAGGGTTCAGTGTGTAACGCCCCGAAACTCAAAGGAGCAAAGGGGGACGTTTTGGGCCAGTTTTGGTTTCTGGCTGAAGGCACACGGCCTGGGACACGGGCGTGTCCCAGGGCGTGTCAAGCGTGTGTCGACACTTAGCCGCGAAGTCGTCGAGTTATACTCGACGATTCGTCGAGAATGGGCACACGGCCTGCGACACGGGCGTGTCGCAGGGCGTGTCGACCCGTGTCGACACTTATCCGTGAAATCGTCGAGTTATTCTCGACGATTCATCGAGAATGGGCACACGGCCCGCGACACGGGCGTGTCGCAGGGCGTGTCGACCCGTGTCGACGAGCGTCAAGGTGAAATCGTCGAGATTCACTCGACGATCGTCGAGACAAGGCACACGGCCTAGGACACGGGCGTGTCCAAGGCCGTGTCATCGAGTCGTCGATCTCCACTCGACGAAATGTCCCGTGTACACGGCCTGGGGGCCCAGGCGTGTCAAGGTGACACGGGCAAGGACACGGGCGTGTCCTAGGAACCCGTGCAGTGCTCGGGTTGGAAACGGGGGAAAAATCATGAGGGTACACGGCCGGCTACACGGCCGTGTCAGTTGGAACACGGGCGTGTCAGCTCGAACACGGGCATGTTCGATACCCGTGTGCGTGTCCAGGAGATTCGATTTTGACGGCGAATGCGGCACACGGCCCTGGACACGAGGCGTGTGCCAGGCCGTGTTCGGTCCAGATTGGGCATTTCAGCCCCGAATCAAAGCCGCTTCGTTTTCTTAGGTTGAGATCCGACGGCTGGGGATGGTTCCTGAGAGGATATACACGGGTTTGACTTAGAAAAATCCATTCTTTTCACCCTTTTCATCTCTCAAACCCTTGGAGAAAGAAGAGCCAAGGCAAGAGGAAGAGGAGCTAGATCCGCCATTGGAGGAGCTTCGGAGCTCCGAATCGCAAGCCGACTCCGGACCCATGGAGGCAAACGCAAGTGCGGTGATTTCTATCCGATTACATTTCGATGGCGCCAAAGAGGAACGCAAGGGTAACGATCCTCACTTGTGAGCATGATAACTCTCTTTCTTAGCATAGGAAGCCCTCTCTTGCGAGTTTGCGAAGAGTTGGAGGCGTTCCTTCGGGTAGATATGTAAAGTCCCCGTTGTTTAGAGTCCGTATGCGAGAACGGACGTAGGCATTTTGGTTGAAGCCTACCCGGACATGTTAGTCCGGATTGGTGATGTTTCATTGCATAAGGCCGGAGAAGACTCCATGCTATTTGGTGTTTTCGGGTTTTCTACGCGGTAGATTGCAGCAGGGAGCCTTGGGGACTAACCCAAAGGTGCACCCGGAAAACTGGGCGTATACGAGATCTTGCCAACTTGGTGGCCTGAGAGCCAACTTGAACATAACGGAGTTATGTGATTTGCGGTAGAATGGGACTCGGTGAAAGTTTGACCCGCGCAAATGGCTTAAATTGTCGTTGCGAAGTGAGCACGGGTTAGATGGAGCCGTACCCGCTTTATGTCGTCCGGTTAGAGCGACCTAAGGTTACGTGGGACTCGCCGCTGGCATTAAATGGGGGTCTTCGGTGGTCAATGGCTTAAATTGACGTGACCAATACCATGAAGACAAATTGCTCATAGGAATGGCCGTCTAAGTGGCGATGGTGAGTCCGGAATGTTAATGGCTTTAATTGACGTAACATCGACCGGTTCACCGAGAATGTGCCCTGAGTGCACGGGACGTGTGGCCGTACGAGCCAACATCTGTGATGAAATGGCTATGGTTATATGCATTGCTCGCTTGTGCTAACGAAATGCAGGGAAGGAGCATCGCCGCCCCGAGTTGGGGGCGGGATCGTTATAATTTGGTCAGCATTGCTGACCGTTGCTTTGTTTGCCGCCGTGCGGTGGTTTGTTGCTTGCAGGTGCAGCTGGACCAAGCGGTCAATAGCGGGCTAAAGCCCTTTTTGCGAAGCTGGCCCTCGAAGGCCCGAATGGAATGTTTATTGCTTTATTCATGTATGACCGGCCTGCGTGCCGAAGGTTTGTAAATCATGTATTAACCAAGTGGAACACTCTGTAAGGCCTTAAGGCCGCTTTTTGGGTATTTTGGTAATAACATTCCTGTTTCATATTAGTGGACATTCATGCTTGTGCTGGGTTCTTGTTTTGCAACTCTTATAAACTGCTTCCGCTAGAATGCTCTGTGTAGGACGTTGAGATTGGTTGGATGGTTTCCATAAGTAACCACCCGGTCTGTCTGTGGTATATGGCGTCGGGCCCCGGCCGGACCTACTGCTATATGCTATGCGACGGATAGGGGGTGTTACAATTTGGTATCAGACTACTGGTTTTGGTCGAGGCTTAAAGTGAATTCGTGGGCGAATTCTTTTTAAGGGGTGGTGAGCACATTGTGTGCGTCATCGTAATAACAGTAAAAAGAACCCATGAATGTCCACTTAGGAATGAAAATACTCGTGGTTTGAGGAACCTGCGTGTTCCTATAATTGCTGTTTGCAATTTCTTTGGTCGCTTAACGGTGTTTTGTACCACTATAGGTGACCCGAAGTGGTGTTGGGCCGTCAGAACGCCGAGTTTCTGAGGCAAGTAGTGCACCGGATGTTGCTCCTGCAACACCTCTGTCGGCTGAAAATATACGATTGGTTGCTGAAGCGGTGTTGGCTGTGATAAATGCGCAGCCTGGGAGGCAAGCGCAGCAGCCCGCTCCTGTGATGGAGCAAGTACCTCTTCAAGAGGCTGAGCCGAGGAGGGTGGAGCAAGTGGTTGTTGAACCAATAGTGCCAAGGAGGGCGACTGAGAGGCAGTTGAAGCATGTAATGAGCTTCAACCCTCCGTTATTCTCGGGGTTGGGAACCCCATCTCAGGCTGAAGACTGGCTCTCCAGGGTGAAGAGAGTCATGACAGCGACGGAGACGGAGGAGTGGCAAATGACCACCATCGCTACGTTCCTGTTGGACGGCGAAGCAAGGATGTGGTGGGAAGGATTGGAGCTGCACTTACTGAGAGGTAGGCAACTTGGCGATGTCTCGATAGGAGGAGTTCTCGAGATTGTTCTTGGCTAAGATACCTCCCTTCTACTCAGAGGATTTCAATGGAGAATGAGTTCCTGAAGTTGGTGCAGGGTTAGAGGAGCGTGGATGAATATCTCCACGAGTTTACGCGGTTGAGTCGTTATGCTAGCTCCACCATCATGGATGAGGAGCGCAAGACTAATCGTTTTTATGAAGGCCTTGAGGGATGAGCTGAGATTATACTGTCGGGGCCAATGACGCAGGGTTTCTTAACCTTGGTCAACACTGCCCGGTCCTTGGAGAAGGACATGAAGAATGTACAAGCGAAGAAAAGCTTGGGTGAAAAGAAATCTGAGTTCAGAGTGCCGACTACTTCAAAGTCCGGCTATCGGAGGGCTTTCAAGAAGCATAGGACTTCGGGTCCAGCTCCTTCTGGCGCTTCTGGGGCGACTACGGGTCGGACCCCGGGTGCGTGTTTTACTTGTGGCAAGACGGGGCATTTCGCCCGTGATTATTGGAGCGGACGTCCTAAGTCCGAAAGGAGGCCTGGAGCTACTTGTGAAGAGAAGGGCAAGGCGGTGGAATCGACCGCATCCCATTATGCTCCGGCCCAACCAAGGGTCTACAATCTTGGCCAACAGGAGGCCATTAAACAAGCTGACGTGGTGACATGGTACGGTTTAATTTATAGCAGGTCAATTTCTTTATATGCTTGTTATGCACATGTTACCTTACCACTGCTTGTTTAGGATTCGTATTGATTTGTGAAAATCCGGCACGAGCACTCTTCGATACGGGAGCTTCACACTCCTTCTTGTCCGAAGGATTTATATCACGCATCGGAGTCCCTTCTTCGATGGCGAAGGACAAGTTGGATGTGTTGTTGCCCAATGGGTGTTCGATGCGAGCGGTTAGGATCTGCGATGTTAAGATTCGTATTGGGAGCAGGAGTTCGACCTGCGGGCGTCTTTACTTCCGTTAGTGGAGTTCGACGTCATATTTGGCATGGACTGGCTCTCGGAGCAGCAGGCCCATATAGATTGCGGTAGCAAGGAAGTCAAGCTGGGAGCAAGTCGTGAGACGACTTTTACGGGCTTAAAGGGGTCGAGCAAGACGTTGATGTCTGCTCTTCAGGTGGTGAAGGCGGTTCGTGCCGGAGCAGAACTGTTCTTTACGCTAGTGGAGGTTGCAAAGCCGAAGCCTGCTTTGGATTGTATCTTCAGTGGTATCAGAATACCCTGATGTGTTCCCCGCAGATCTTCCTGGGAGCCCCGCCTCAACGGGAGATAGATTTTACGATCGAGCTAGTGCCAGGTGCAAAGCCTGTGTCACGATCTCCGTATCGGCTAGCGCCTAAGGAAATGGCGGAGCTGAAGGTTCAACTGCAAGAGTTGTTGGAGCAAGGGTATGTGCGCCCGAGTTCTTCGCCTTGGAGCGCACCGGTCCTCTTTGTTAAGAAGAAGGACGGAAGCTTGAGGCTTTGTATTGATTATCGGGAGCTAAACAAGCTAACTGAGAAGAATAAGTACCCGATCCCCCGGATTGATGATCTCTTCGATCAGTTAGTCGGGTCGACGGTGTACTCGAAGTTGGATCTCAAGGCTGGGTACTATCAGCTGCGGATAAGGGAGAGTGATATCCCGAAGACAGCGTTTAGTACGAGATACGGGCATTATGAGTTTACGGTCATGCCGTTTGGGCTGACTAATGCGCCGTCAGGTATTCATGGATCTTGATGAACAGAACGTTCAGGGAGTACTTGGACCATTTCGTGATCGTCTTCATCGATGATATTTTGGTGTACTCGCAAAGTGAGGAGGATCACTTCAAGCATCTTCATTTGGTGTTGGAGACGCTAAGGAGAAACCAGTTGTATGCCAAGTTCTCGAAGTGCGAGTTTTGGCTATCCTCAGTGGCGTTCCTCGGGCATATAGTGAGTGGAGAGGGTATTGATGTGGATCCGGCGAAGATTGTTGCGATACGGGAGTGGCCTGAGCTTGCTACAGGTTGCAGAAGTCCAGGAGCTTTTTGGGGCTTGCCGGCTATTATAGGCGCTTCGTAGAGAACTTCTCGCGGATAGCGCTACCTCTCACTACTTTGACGAGGAAGGAGCATAAGTTCGTTTGGACGCCGGAGTGCGCGCGAGCTTTTGAGAATTGAAGTGTCGGTTGACCACGACGCCTGTGCTGAGTTCGCGGTGGGGACCGAAGGCTATGAGATATATAGCGACGCTTCAGGCAGCGGTTTGGGTTGCGTGCTATTACAGCACGGCAGCGTGATAGCTTATGGCTCGAGATAGCTAAAAGTGCACGAGAGGAATTATCCGGTCCATGACTTGGAGTTAGCGGCCGTGATTTTTGCCTTGAAGCTGTGGAGACACTATTTGTACGGTGTGAAGATTGATATCTACACCGATCACAAGAGCCTGAAAGTATCTTATAGATCAGAAGGATCTGAATATGCGGCAGCGTAGGTGGATGGAGTTCCTGGGGGACTATACATTCAAGATCCACTACGTGCCTGGCAAAGGGAATGCGGTTGCGGATGCGTTGAGTCGCCGAGCCCCAGCTCAAGCGAATTGGCTATAGTGCATGATGAGCGGTTGGTGCAGGAGCTGGAGGCGTTGGAGATTGTTTGTGTGGATAAGCAAGCAAGTGCTGAAGCAGTTCTGAATTGGACCGAAGTGCCAATATAACCTGGCTGATCGGGTTCGGCAGGCTTTGGATATGGATGCTCATATGAAGCAGTTCATGATAGAGGCTCTGGATGGGTCAAATTCCCAATTCGTCGTGGAGGACGGATTGCTGTGGAAAGACGGTCGTCTGTGCGTCCCAAGTGTGGGCAATTTACGGGTGGAGTTGTTGTACGAGGCACACCATACCAAGTACTCGATTCACCCGGGGAGCACGAAGATGTACCGCGATGTGAAGAAGCTATTTTGGTGGCCGGGTTTGAAAAAGGATGTGGCGCTATACGTAGCGAAGTGCCAAACCTGCGCCTTGGTAAAGGCGGAGTGCCAAAAGCCGGGAGGATTTCTTAAGTCCTTGCCTATTCCGGAGTGGAAATTTGACGACATCTCTATGGACTTTGTGCACGGTTTGCCAAGGTCGCAAAAGGGGAACGACGCCATTTGGGTGGTCGTGGATCGTTTAACGAAGGTGTCGCATTTTATTCCGCATAGGAAGGACGATCCGGTGGAGAAGCTGGCAAAGCTTTATGTGGATAATATAGTACGGCTTCATGGTGTGCCCCGCAGCATCGTGAGTGACCGAGATGGGCGGTTCACGTCCAATGATTGGAGGCTGGTGCAGCAAATGTTGGGAACAAAGCTGAAGTTTAGCACAGCCTTCCACCCGCAAACGGATGGGCAGACCGAGAGGGTCAATAGAACCATGGAAGACATGCTTCGCATGTGTGTCTTGGATTTCGGAAGGCAATGGGAGGACCACCTTTATTTGGTGGAGTTCGCATACAACAACAGCTACCAAGCAAGTATTCAGATGGCGCCTTTCGAGGCCCTATATGGTAGAAGATGTTGCACGCCGTTGTCTTGGTTAGAAACGGGCGAGTCGAAGTTGTATAAGCGATCGGAAGTGGATGATGCTACTTCTTTGGTGAGAACCATTCGGGAGAGGTTACTCATCGCTCAGGACCGGCAAGCAAAGTACTATAATGCCAAGCACAGGAACGTGGAGTTCGCTGTGGGCGATTATGTGTACCTAAAGATCAAGCCGTTCAAGGGTGTCTCGCGGGTGCGACGATTGAAAAAGCTAAGCCCGAGGTACCTTGGACCGTTCGAGGTTCTGGAGCGAGTAGGAGAAGCGGCCTATCGGCTGAAGCTTTTAGTGGAGCTAAGTGGTTTACATGATGTGTTCCACATTTCGGTGCTTCGGAAGGCGGTGCAAGAGCCTACGCAAGTGATCGCGGTCGATCAAGTGCCGGTGGATAGTGTGGCTAACGACAAAGGTCAAGCCCGTGCGGATTGAGGACTCGGAGGTCAAGCGGCTACGCAATAAAGAGATCAGGATGGTCAAAGTCCGGTGGGACAATTGCGGTCGTGAGGAGCTCTCCTGGGAGCGAGAGCAGACTATGCTTGACGAGTATCCGGAGTTGTTCCGCTCAGGTACAAATGTTGTTTTGTATATCTTTCCTTTATGTAATTTCGTGGGCGAAATTCTTTTAAGAGGGGGAGAGTTGTAACGCCCCGAAACTCAAAGGAGCAAAGGGGACGTTTTGGGCCAGTTTTGGTTTCTGGCTGAAGGCACACGGCCTGGGACACGGGCGTGTCCCAGGGCGTGTCAAGCGTGTGTCGACACTTAGCCGCGAAGTCGTCGAGTTATACTCGACGATTCGTCGAGAATGGGCACACGGCCTGCTACACGGGCGTGTCGCAGGGCGTGTCGACCCGTGTCGACACTTATCCGTGAAATCGTCGAGTTATTCTCGACGATTCGTCGAGAATGGGCACACGGCCCGCGACACGGGCGTGTCGTCAGGGCGTGTCGACCCGTGTCGACGAGCGTCCAGGTGAAATCGTCGAGATTCACTCGACGATCGTCGAGACAAGGCACACGGCCTAGGACACGGGCGTGTCCAAGGCCGTGTCATCAAGTCGTCGATCTCCACTCGACGAAATGTCCCGTGTACACGGCCTGGGGGCCCAGGCGTGTCAAGGTGACACGGGCAAGGACACGGGCGTGTCCTAGGAACCCGTGCAGTGCTCGGGTTGGAAACGGGGAAAAATTATGGGGTACACGGCCGGCTACACGGCCGTGTCAGCTGGAACACGGGCGTGTCAGCTCGAACACGGGCGTGTTCGATACCCGTGTGCGTGTCCAGGAGATTCGATTTTGACGGCGAATGCGGCACACGGCCCTGGACACGGGCGTGTGCCAGGCCGTGTTCAGTCCAGATTGGGCATTTCAGCCCCGAATCAAAGCCGCTTCGTTTTCTTAGGTTGAGATCCGACGGCTGGGGATGGTTCCTGAGAGGATATACACGGGTTTTGACTTAGAAAAAATCCATTCTTTTCACCCTTTTCATCTCTCCAAACCCTTGGAGAAAGAAGAGCCAAGGCAAGAGGAAGAGGAGCTAGATCCGCCATTGGAGGAGCTTCGGAGCTCCGAATCGCAAGCCGACTCCGGATCCACGGAGGCAACACAAGTGCGGTGATTTCTATCTGATTACATTTCGATGGCGCCAAAGAGGAACGCAAGGGTAACGATCCTCACTTGTGAGCATGATAGCTCTCTTTCTTAGCATAGGAAGCCCTCTCTCGTGAGTTTGCGAAGAGTTGGAGGCGTTCCTTCGGGTAGATATGTAAAGTCCCCGTTGTTTAGAGTCCGTATGCGAGAACGGACGTAGGCATTTTGGTTGAAGCCTACCCGGACATGTTAGTCCGGATCGGTGATGTTGCATTGCATAAGGCCGGAGAAGACTCCGTGCTATTTGGTGTTTTCGGGTTTTCTACGCGGTAGATTGCAGCAGGGAGCCTTGGGGACTAACCCAAAGGTGCACCCGAAAACTGGGCGGATACGAGATCTTGCCAACTTGGTGGCCTGAGAGCCAACTTGAACATAACGGAGTTATGTGATTTGCGGTAGAATGGGACTCGGTGAAAGTTTGACCCGCGCAAATGGCTTAAATTGTCGTTGCGAAGTGAGCACGGGTTAGATGGAGTCCGTACCCGCTTTATGTCGTCCGGTTAGAGCGACCTAAGGTTACGTGGGACTCGCCGCTGGCATAAATGGGGGTCTTCGGTGGTCAATGGCTTAAATTGACGTGACCAATACCATGAAGACAAATTGCTCATAGGAATGGCCGTCTAAGTGGCGGTGGTGAGTCCGGAATGTTAATGTCTTAATTGACGTAACATCGACCGGTTCACCGAGAATGTGCCCTGAGTGCACGGGACGTGTGGCCGTACGAGCCAACGTTTGTGATGAAATGGCTATGGTTATATGCATTGCTCGCTTGTGCTAACGAAATGCAGGGAAGGAGCATCGCCGCCCCGAGTTGGGGGCGGGATCGTTATAATTTGGTCAGCATTGCTGACCGTTGCTTGTTTGCCGCCGTGCGGTGGTTTGTTGCTTGCAGGTGCAGCTGGACCAAGCGGTCAATAGCGGGCTAAAGCCCTTTTTGCGAAGCTGGCCCTCGAAGGCCCGAATGGAAATGTTTATTGCTTTATTCATGTATGACCGGCCTGCGTGCCGAAGTTTGTAAATCATGTATTAAACAAGTGGAACACTCTGTAAGGCCTTAAGGCCGCTTTTGGGTATTTTGGTAATAACATTCCTGTTTTCATATTAGTGGACATTCATGCTTGTGCTGGGTTCTTGTTTTGCAACTCTTATAAACTGCTTCCGCTAGAATGCTCTGTGTAGGACGTTGAGATTGGTTGGATGGTTTCCATACGTAACCACCCGGTCTGTCTGTGGCATATGGCGTCGGGCCCCGGCCGGACCTACTGCTATATGCTATGCGACGGATAGGGGGTGTTACACAATGTGACTCCTTGGTGGTTCATGGAACCACTAGTAAGAGTTTTTTTTTTCGAGTCACTTAGTACTGGAGTAGGATGTGACTTTGAGGTGGGTCGGACCGATGCCGCCACCCTTGTTTTACTTCTTGTCTTATTAAGACAATGTGAGCTGTTTGGTTGACTTGGACTGATGCCCCCACCACAGCACCTTGAGATATTTAGGCCTGATAGACTTGGTTGGATCGTTGCCACCAGCCTAGGCCCTGGTTACTGATTTTGTCCATCTCCAGTATTAGGTGACTCTTTCTGCTCTAGCATTATGCTAGGATTTATTTATTTTGCTAATCCTTCTTGCAGAGATTTGTGAGGCTTGACTTCACCCGTGCACTTGGTGCACCCCTTTTTACTCACTCATGACGAGTATTTTTCCTTCACTTGTTTATCTTATTCTTACCTGTTTCACTTCTTCTTTATACTATTGTTTCATTTTCCTATTGATGAATTGTTTTGCTGAGATGTTCTTTTCTTTGAATGCCTCAGGTTCAGGATTATAGCCGACTGTGCGGCTAGGTTTCTTCTGAAGCTTGCTAGTGCTATAGCTGCTGCTGAGTTTTTCTTTTCCTCACTCCTGGGAGGTAGTTTCTTTAGACTTGTAGTACAGATATGCCTACTCACCAGTGGGTTCGTGTCAGTTGTTGACGCCCACTGGTGGTTTCTCTTTTAGATACTTTGCACTTGCTTACACTGTTAGTTCTTCTGTTTTTGAGATTCATTAAACTTGCTCCTGGGATGATTTATGTTAGGTTGCTAGTTACTTTAAAACCTATAAAAGAAAACAATTATTATATATAAAACATAGACATCATGTTTTCTCTTCAAAAAGCTTAATCTCTACTTTAAAAACCACGTAAAAGGTCATTTTATATATATATCATATAAGTTAAATCTAGGGTCTTGCATAGTCTTAGGTGTCCCCTGGGGACGCTTATGCATTCTCTTAGGATGTTAAAAAGTGAATAAAGTATTTTCTGCTACGTATAAGTATAATTTTGAAGGGTAGACTAGTTGATCCACGAAGCCGAGGGATACGGCCTCTAAAATATAATTGATTTTCTCATCATTAAAGCTTTTGATATTTTTTTCATAGTCTTATTAGTCGGTGGTTGCCTGAGCGTCGGCAGTTATCCCCTGCCCGACGTGGCATCACAACACGTGTTTCTTCCACTCTGATACTTCTAAAATTTTGGAGAAAATGCGGGTTGTGACACTCGGTTCCTCCCCCCCCCCCCTGAGCGATTCCTCCTTCACCTTTTTCTCCCTTGGCCGACCGCCAAAACTTGATGTGGTGGAGATAGGAGTTGTCTGGGTGTCTGCTTCCCTAGGGCACTCTCGCCTAACCACCTTGGGGTCGTCTCGCCGAGATCGCTGGAAGCTGTCTCGCGGAGATCCCTTGAAGCTGCTTTGCCAATAAGGGGGGAGCTAGCTCCTGGGGGGTCGGGGTGGAGCTACCACCCTGAGGAGCAATGCTCCGCAACATCTCCATGACGCCCTGGATGGAGGTCCTGGGCTAGGGAGCTCGCCGAGATCATCACTACCTCCCTGACCTCCAGTCATGACACTCTCCCGAGATTTTCTGTGCTGGCCACTCTCCACGCTCACCGCACCAAAATGTTGAAGCCAAAAATGGCCTCTGTGGAGTTCGGGGTCCGAAAAGAGGGGTGACCTCACACCTACTACACTCGGGAGGACGTCACGGACCGGAGACTTGGGAAAACTATGCACAGACCCTCGACTCCAGCGCGGAGGTCCCACCTCACACCCGGAAGGCTACCTGAGCACTTCCCCTCCCTAGCCAATGCTTGAGCTAGGGTGTCTTGGAGGAACTCTCTCTACTCTACCAAGAAGAAGCTAAGGGAGGAGGAAGCAAGCCAAAAGTCCTCCCCAAAGGCACCCAAGGGGGTCTATTTATAGTTTTCCAAATCCCATGGTCCAAAATGCCTGAAATACCCCTACGCCAAATATGCCTCGGGCCAATAGAAAATAGCCACGCCGAGGGGTAAAGAGGTAATCCCCCCGAGGTCAAGATGGTAAAAGCATGGTCCACAGAGGTCTAGGGGGCGGAGGGTGAACCCTCCCCGGACTAGCCTCCTGGGGAGAGAAGGCTGGTCGCCCGGTCTCGCCCCGCGAGCTCGCCGCCTGGGACGAGAAGGCTGGCCGCCGGTCTAGCCCCCCCCCCCCCCCCCTGCAAGCTCGCCGCCTGGGGCGAGAGGGATGGCCGCCCGGTCTCCCCCCGCGAGCTCGCCGCCTAGGGCGAGAGGGCTGGCTGCCCGGTCTCGCCCCGTGAGCTCGCCGCCTGGGGCGAGAGGGCTGGCTGCCCGGTCTCGCCCCGCGAGCTCGCCGCCTGGGGCGAGAGGGCTGGCCGCCCGGTTGGGGTGAGAGGGCTGGCCGCCCAGTCTCGCCCCGAGAGCTCGCCGCCTGGGGCGAGAGGGCTGGCCGCCCGGTCTCGCCCCGCGAGCTCACCGCCTGGGGCGAGAGGGCTGGCCGCCCGGTTGGGGCGAGAGGGCTGGCGCCCGGTCTCGCCCCGCGAGCTCGCCGCCTGGGGCGAGAGGGCTGGCTGCCCGGTCTCGCCCCGCGAGCTCGCCGCCTGGGGCGAGAGGGCTGGCCGCCCGGTCTCGCCCCGCGAGCTCGCCGCCTGGGGTGAGAGGGCTGGCCGCCCGGTCTCGCCCCGCGAGCTCGCTGCCTGGGGCGAGAGGGATGGCCGCCCGGTCTCGCCCCGCGAGCTCGCCGCCTGGGGCGAGAGGGTGGCCGCCCGGTCTCGCCCCGCGAGCTCGCCGCCTGGGGTGAGAGGGCTGGCCGCCCGGTCTCGCCCCGCGAGCTCGCTGCCTGGGGCGAGAGGGATGGCCGCCCGGTCTCGCCCGCGAGCTCGCCGCCTGGGGCGAGAGGGCTGGTGCGCCCGGTCTCGCCCCACGAGCTGGCCGCTTGGCACGCCAGGGGGGTGCCGGCCATCTTGCCGCACCCGCCCCTCTAAAGGGCCCGGGGGAAGATGTTGATTTTTCCTCCCCCTACTAGTATGTTTACAAGCCAGAACCAAAATTGGCCACCGAGAGTGCATAATCTCAAAAAAGCTTAAAAACGCGTCTGCCTTGTTTTGGGCCCACTCTTCGCGAATACGGAGTTGTAGATCGTCGACCTGAGCCCGACGATTCGGCAAGCTGAGCTGAGCTCGACGAATCATCGGGCTCGTCGAGCTCAGATCGACGATTCGTCGACCTGAGCTCCACGAACCGTCGGACTCAGCCCGGCGATTTGGCGAGCTGAGCTGAGCTCGTCGAATCGTCGGGTCAGCCCGACGATGAGCTCGACGAATCGTGGGGCTCAACCCAACGGTTCGTCGAGCTGAGTCCAATGATTCGTCGACCTGAGCTCGACGGTTTATTTTATAATATAATATAATAAAAATTTTTACAATAAAATATATATTTTTAAAAAAGGGTTAAAAATAAAATAATATAATAAAAAAATTTAATTTTATTTATTATATTTATTTATACATAAAATATATATGACATATTTTAAATATAAATATATACATAAAATAATATATATTTATATATTTATAAATATATAATATTAAAAAATTCAAGTTCTTCAAATATGAAGAACATGATTAGAGTTGGTTCTAAATGTTTTCCATATTTGAAGAACATAATATATGAGGAACATGATTAGAGTTGGTTTATATATTGAAGAACATAAGATCCTCCATTAGAATCCTCCTGCTCATATAGGAATCTCTAAGTTAGACATTTCTTGGATACATGTTCATCTCAATGCCGATCAATCGTGCTTCCCTTTCCGCTTTATTTTGAAATCCCACGCCATCGGTTTCAACTCATTCCACGCTACTATGCTAACCCTAACCAATCCCACGACAGTCCCTCCTGCTCTCTATCGTCCCATTTCCTTGCCACGCGACATTTCTCAAGCGTCCAAGACTTCTCGTAAGCTCTCTTCCGTTGGACCTGCACCGCAAATATCGTCGCCGATTCTCTCCCAACTACTCTGCTACAGCTCAATCCAACGACAGGTGTCACACATCTCTCTGCCACCTCCGCAGCATGACCTAACATCTCCCGACGGTAAGCATGCCCTCCTTATCTCATTGCATATCCCTCGGAACCAAAACCGTTCATCCGTAACTTACATTTCACCTCCGTTTCCACAAGTAAGAACCCTAAATCCCCCCTAAAACTGTGTAGCTTAGTTGAGGAATCTCATGGGAATTGACAACAAATGGGTCAATGTTTGTTTTGTTATAATTGCGCTGTTTTAGTTGGCATATGGTCAAAGCCCTGTGTTATTTCATTTGGCATAGGGGCAGAGTTCCGTTGTAATGGCCCAAAGTTCCACACAATTTAATAAGCGAGTTTTCACAATTAAATAATGTAGTAATTCTAATATGTAAGGCACATTAGGTATAACAGGAGAATATATAAAACAATTTTTTATTCATTCAGCATAATGTACATCATGTCTATCCAAATTACAGGGAAAACAACTACAAAATCATGTGCGGACTGTAGCAAATCTGAAACAAATGAAACCAAACTCTAATACGTGGGCGAACCACGTCTGCTCTTTGCTTTCAATCTATCTCCACAGGTATCCTCTAAGCGGGGCCTGCTACATTGGCAGTCAAATCTAAAAAAGAGAAATCGATAATCAGTTAGTTTAGGAAACTAAGTGAGATTCTTACCTCTTCAACCTCACTACAGGCAAACACGGAGAGTTAGCATCAAATGCAGCTGTAAATTTCTATATGCACATGTGTAGTAAAGTAAGCAGGTAAGGTACTATACAGTGAGCCAGTACAACAGAAATAAACAATTTCTTCTATCTATTTCGTATTTCTTTTATTTCATTTTTTTTATTCAATTCAGGATATTTATATCATATTTGTTCTTCCGAAAATGTTGAGGGTCAATCTCAATTTTCCCGAACATCTGGGGTTTTCGCATCAATGTCTGCTCTAGGCGCTCAATAATGCAGGCTTTCACGCCCCTTGATTAGATATTTTAGTATCATTTTTGTAGGACTACGACTCCCCTCAGCGAGTGTAAGAGTTCTACCCCCCCCCCCCCCCACACACCACCACACACCACCACCATGAGGTGTATGAGTCCCCCCTACGAAGCAGACCCTCAACATTTTTATGTGATAACACACTCTCAATTTTAATTCTTTTCATATTTATTTTCAAAATATAGGAAATATTATATAAATTTCCCCTTATGGTATCTATCGCTTGTTAATCCCTGTTTAGCTTTTTAGCGGTTTCATATTTCAGTGCTTTCAAATTTGTTTAATTCAATTCATATTCGATGTTCATGCAGGGAATTCGCTCAAAGTAAAATATTTCTACATGTTCAGAATTCAAAAAATTCAAATGCATATGTAATCAAAGCGTTAAGGACTCATCACAACTTTTCCATTGCACTTGACCTTTTATGGTTATTGTCGCATATATCGTCGGATGTCATCCTCTGTAGTATCAAGTAAATCATTACTTTATGTTGTGTCATTAAATAGTTACGAGCAGACTTCTAAGAAAGTCACAACTGCGACCTATATGAGTTGTATAGGGGATGACTAGCTTAGGTGACTCAAAAAAAAGCAAACTCAAATCAAAATTCAATCACTAATGTACTTTGTTGGAACACCCTATTACTGATTTGGGTCAGGATCACTATGTCTCTAGGAACCTTTTCTTGACCTTCTGTATAGCTTAATAGGTCAATTAGAATTGAGTCTAAGGGTTAGAAGTCTAGGATTGGAAGCTGCCCTGAAGACCAAGTTTTTCTGTCTGGAGACTAAGTCTGATCGTCGAGCTCAGCACGACGATTCGTCGAACTCCGATCGACGATCGTCTAGCTCAACTTCGACAGATCGTCGAGCTCCACTCGACGATCGCTGAGCTCACTCACAATATCGTCGAACTCCATTCGACGATCGGTGAGCTCAGGTCGACGATTTTTGACTCTGCATTGGATCTTTATCTCTGAGCTCAGTTCGACGATCTTTGAGCTCAGATCGAAGATTGTTTTGCTACTTAAGTTTTCCAGTTCGCTGAGCTCAGCTCGACGATAGCAGAGCTCAGTTCGACGATTTAAGATAACTTCCAGAATTCAATTCAAATCAGACAGGAGTTATTCTGCAATTAATTCAGAGATTTGCTAGCCGTTTTCATTTACTTCTGTACCAAGTTCAAGGGATTTTCAAGGAATAATTCTGTGGACTTTCCTCTAGAAGAGTTTATGCAATTAGGATGCAATCAATGCAGACCAACGGCTATCTTTGATAGAGAATGGTATTCTATTCTGGAACAGAGAATAAAATATAGAATGTTTTTTGAAATCTACAATAAACCAGAAGAAAGAAGACACACAATACAGAATACAAAAGATACTCAAAAGTCTTCTGTCAAAAAGAATTCACAAGAACACTCATCAAAGAGATCAAGCTTTCAAAAATCTTCAGATCTCTTCAGTTCTCAAAGTGTTCAAGGCCAACATCATTTCAAGACTCCAGACACTCAACATTTCAGCTGCTGAAATCAATCTGTTATTGAATCTATTGGAGTTCTATCTTTGAAGGCCTATCACCCTTATCAAAAGCTCTTCTTCCTGAAGATCTCAAGGACTTAGGGGGAGCTTGACATCAATCCACATAGTCTTCTCAGTTGGTTGAGAAAGAGAAGACTGCCATAACTCTCTCACCCCCACTCTGTAAAGGGTTTTTCAAACTCCCTTCAAAAGTTTGAATCTGGTTTTGAGCACCTTGTCAAAAGCTCATTGGTGGCAAGACACCTGATCAAAAAATCTGCTTTGGTTTTTGAGCACCTTATCAAAAGCTCATGGTGCCCAGGACACCTGATCAACTCATCCTACAGTGGATTCCTACCTAGGGTGGTAGAAGAGTGGATGTACCTAAGTTTGGGGAACCACTATATTCCCTTGTGTCATCTGGTTTTTTGGCTTGTTTTCTTTTGTTTTTGGCCTTGATTTTTCTGTGCTTAGTATTTGCATAGCTTAGTACTGTGATTAGATTTCTTTCTGCTTCCCTGCTCACACATATTACAACAATTGTTGTAAAAGTTTGCAAAAGTTTTAAAGCACCATATACTCTATTCACCCCCCTCTAGAGTATATCAGATCTAGTTGCTCTTTCAATTGGTATCAGAGCCAGGTTTGGTTAAACATACCATATCTGATTGGTTGTACAGGCTAACACCTGAACCCCAAGATCCCAAACTAGATCTTTGTTTTTGTATTTTATTATTAGATTCTGTTTGCACAAATCATGGCCCAAAACAAAGATTATGCCAGCACTAGACCTCCAGTGTGCAATCTGTCAAAGTTTGCACTTTGGAAAGCAAGGATTAGACTTTACATGAATTCTATTGATGAAGATATATTTAATTCTGTTTTGACAGTGTGTCCAAGACCCCCAGAAAGTACAAGTACAAATGCTGTTCCACCTCCATCAGGAACAGATGCTGACATCAAAAAATGGAAAGTAGCTGATGCCAGGCAGGCTATGAACATTCTAGCCCAGACAATGTCAGATGACATTTTTCAAAAGGTAGTTGAATGTAATTCAGCCAAGGAAATTTGGGATAGACTCTAAGAAATAGTCTCAGGCTCAGCTGATGAGAGAAAGGACAGAAGATCCCATCTTATCTCTCAATATGAGAACTTCAAGAAGGGAGAGACTGAGTCAGTGGGAGACATGTACAATAGACTGAGTCTAATTGTCAGTGAACTGAGGATATTAGAGAAAGAGATCTCTCTAACAGAACTTAATGACAAGATCCTAATGTGCTTACCCAGAACTTGGGATTCAAGAATCTGGCCAATTAAAGATGCCAGAAGTCTGAATGAGATCACCACTGAAGCCTTGTTGGGTAAGCTCAAATCTTATGAGCTGCTCATCAAGAATATAGAGGAAGAACAGAAGGCTGCTTCACCAGTCACAAGAAAGGAGAAGACCATAGCATTCAAGGCAACTGAGGATCTGCCAGAAGATAAAGCTACAGGCAATGATGAACTTCTCAGCTTGTTGGCCAAAAGATTCTACAAGATGGCCAGAAAGGATTTCAGAAGAAGATTATACAAGGAGCAGGATAAGCCAAGGTATGACAAGTCCATTGGTAATAACAAAGACATTATTTGCTTTGGTTGCAGGAAACCAGGGCACATAGTTCCTGACTGTCCAGAGAACAAGAACAAGGACAGAAGGGACAGAAAAGAAAGAAGAAAGGGAAAGACTCCAAAAGGAATGGCAATAGCAAACCTTCTTCAAGCAAAAATAAGCATACAAGGAAAGGGTTTGTTGCTGAATCCTGGAGTGAGACTGAAGAGGAGTCAGAAGCCTCTCCAGCTCCAGTGATGATGAGGATGATACAGAAGAAAAGGAGTTCTGCATGATGGCAATCAATGCCTCACAGCACAATTCAGAGGAAGAGGAGTCAGAGTCAGACTCAGAGACTCAACTGAAGAAGATCAGGTAATTAGTTCTTTTGATTTTACTTCAGAAGATTTTAAATATGAATTTAAAGCACTGTGTTTAGACCTACTAAAATCTGAGAAAGAGATTATTGTTAAAACCGTAAATCGGTCTCCTGTGGAGTTCGACCCTTGGGGAAGGGGTGACCGCGCACATACTACCCTCAAGCGAACGATATAGGCACAAGACTAGGAACACAGGGGATAGACCCAAGGTCTCAGCGTGGAGGACCCGCCGCATACCCGGAAGACTAACAAACACTTCCCTCCCAAGCCAAGGGCTAAGCTAAGGCACCTTCGGAGGGCTCTCTTGGCCGACCGGAACATCTGAGGAGGATCTCAAGATCCACTCCTTAACTAGAGGTGCCACCTCGGGTTTATGCAAAATGCTCCCTGCCCCCGCCTTACTATTGGCGCAAAACGCCCAGCAGCCCTACTCTACGCAGCCCCCAACTGGGCCGCTAATGGCGGAACTCCGCTATTCTGAAAGGATGGCAACAGGCCATTAGGGCTCCCGGCATCTATTCCTCGGGGCCCACACGGGGGGAGCGGTTCACAAACACGCCGCTCGCCCAAGACAGGAGTAAACCGCATATTCACAGAGCATCACAGATATGAAAAATATTACAGGAATATGAATTCCATACTCAGCACGCAGGCCGGCAATATAAACAAAAAGGCCTTTGAGGCCGGCACGAGCTCGGGCTTAAGCCAGCTACTCCCCGCCTGGTACTGCAACACCTGTACGCCAATGTCTCGTCGAGCGGCGACCAACTAAGCATCGGTCGACTAACATAAGCGGGTCGAACATATTGCGCACACCCCCTTTTTGGGCTATGGTGTGCATTCCCTGCAAGCGGCTAATAAACAACTTCCTCGGAGTTTTCTCCGGAACCCCAGAACATCACCAATCCGGCTCACACGTCCGGATGGGCTTCACACATCATGCCTAAACCCGTACTCACGCTTCCGGGTACTAATGCAATTAACTGCGGGGACGTACACGTCAACCCGTCGGAAAGCTCCTTCCCCCACCCGTTGGTGGAGAGGGGCTTCCATGCAAATATGTAAACTGAGGCTTCACCTGCCCAAGTAGAAACATCGTTACCCTAGTCGCGTGCTTGGAGGCGGGGCCGGGAGAGGAGCTCCGGGTCGATCCTACTGCATGCGGCCGCGTCGGTGGTCGATCTCCACTCCAGGCCGAGCCTTGCTCCAGGCGAGCCTTGCTCCAGGCCGAGCCTTGCTCCAGGTCGAGCTTGCTGCCGGTGGTGGGAGAGAAAATCCCAATCTCGCTAACAGTGCCGATTCGAGCTCCGGGCGGCGGAGCCATGCTGTACGAGGCCGATCCCGTCTCCAAGTGGCCGGCCTTGCTTTGGGCGGCGCGTAGCGGCGGCGCTCGGCTGCCCTTTCTTAACTGCTTCTCTTGCTTTGTTGTACCGAGCTACCTCCCCTTTTGCAACCTAATTGCTTCCTCTTGCTTCAATGAATGAATGGTTCCTGACAGTCTAACAAGTGTCTCATTGCTTATACTCCTCAGCTGGATGGTTCCAGCATCAGCAAAACTGGATGAAATTCCTGAAGCATCTTACCGAAATCCAGAGATAAGACGCTACATAGCTCATTTATCGTCTTAATATTTGCACTAGCCTTTTGTAATTTTGTATCCTTCTCTTTCTGCATCTCGAGAAGATGACATTTCAACTCTCCCAACCTCTTTAGCGTCAAATCCCGTTCATCAACTTGAGGGCATGCAAAACCACTACGAAGAGTGCTTCCTGAGAACTCTGTACAGATTGAAGAATCTAGGACTGAACCTCAAAAAATTCCTTAACCCTTTCCTCTCTTTTCCTCCTGAGATCATCAAGCATGGGTTCTATCTTAGACACCTGTTCTTTGAGTGTGCATCCTGTTTTCCTACCGGAATTGGGTTCCCTGGTCTCCTAAGATAGAGATTATCCGAGCAATTTCAGCTTCACCTCCGACAAGCCTGTACCAGATCTGATTTGTGCTTTCTTTCTTGACCCACCTCTTTCTATACACATTTAGACATTCCTGCTCAAGCCGAAGAGTCACCCTATCCCTTCCATGGTCAGTCTCCCCAATTCATCCCAAAGAAAGAACCTGCAACTGGCTGCCCTAGTGGCCGGCGATGGGAGAGGGGGCGGGCATGCTCCTTGCTTAGGCGGTGGCCGGAGGGAGAGAGAGGCGGGTGGCCTGCTCCTTGCTGAGGCGGCGGCCGGAGATAGATCGGGAGGCGGGCGACCTAATCCTTGCTGAGGCGGCGGCGGGAGAGAAAGGAGGCGGGACTCGGGCTGCTGCTTCAGGAGGCCGGAGAGAGAGAGAGAGAGAGGAGGCGGCGTCGGGTTCCCTCCTGTCCGAACCCTAGCCCAATTTCTGAGCCGCCGGAGAGATGGAATCCGCTGCTGCCCTTTTTCTTTTTTCCTGCTGCCTCCTTCTTTTTTGTACCGATCCTGTCCTCCTCTTTCTTTTAACCAAACTTTTATCTTATAACCTATATATCCCATATATCTAATACATTATATATATTATAATATAATATATATAATATATATAAATATATATATATAAATTATAAACCTATGCGCATAAAACTTCCGCACGCACGCACGAAGACCCGCAAGTCTTCGAACGAGGTCGCACCAAACTCGTCGCCCATAACACGCCCCTAGGCTGATATTTGGAGAGGGTCCCACTCGCCCGGCTACGGGGTTGTACAATTATCTCTCTCAGAAATCAATTATCTGAACACAATGTTTTTAAAGTCAGAAAACTCAAACTCTCTCAGGAGTTGGAGAACTGTAGGGAACAAATAGCTTCACTGAAAAGTGAGCTCTCTGAGGCCAAGAAGCTTGAAGAATCCCTTAATGGGAGAAGCATCAAGCTGATGGACATCACAAGCACAGTGAACTCTAGATTCAACAGTACACTGGGCTTGGGTGCTTCATCCAGCCAACCTATAGTCCTAACAACTCCCATCAAGTTTATTTCTAACAAGGGAAAGGGAGTTGTAGAGGTTGCCAGGAAAAATTCTGATCTGCCTCAGAAAACTAAGTCCCAGCAAAAATCATCGAACGGAGATCGACGATCGCCGAACAAAGATCGACGATCGCCGAACGCAGCTCGACGATCTCAGGAAAAATCGTCGAACGCTGATCGACGATCTCAGCCAGAGTCGTCGAACGCAGGTCGACGATCACATATACCTGACCTCACCCATAGTCGACCGTCGAACTCAGCTCCAAGATCGTCGAACAGAGGTCAGAACTCTGGAAACTTTTTCAAAGGTAAATCAAAATTGAATCCTAAGGGTTCTTCATCCCAAACCTTTAACCCTTATACTGAATGGATTATACCTCCAATGAGATATCATCCTGAAGGATATAAGAGTCAACCTGGGATGTCTTTCATTCAGAATTTAGAGGTTATCAACCTAGGCCCAAGGTAAACTGGGTCAAAAACAAATGAATTGCTTTATGTGCAGGTGAAGACCTATCCAACATCTTACCAGCATGGTATTGGATAGTGGGTGCTCTAAGCACATGACAGGGAACAAGGACAACCTCACTTCCTTTAGAGGCAAGCTTGGACCCAAAGTTATCTTTGGTGATTCCAACTTTGGACAAACTAAAGGATATGGTGCAGTCCAGATTGGTTCAGTAACCTTCAAGAAGGTAGCCTATGTGGAAGGACTGAAGCACAACCTAATCAGCATCAGTCAGCTATGTGATGAAGGCTACCAGGTGACCTTCAGCAAAACCTTATGCAGAATCAAGTCAGAGGACAACACAACTGTGTTGACAGGTAAAAGAAAGGTAACATCTATCTAGTAGATTTTCTTTCAACTAATATAGATATTTGCCTGTTTAACTCTGTCTGTAGACCAAATGTTTTATGGCACAAGAGACTAGGACACCTAAACCTTAGAACTATTGCAGGCTCTCCAAGGACAACCTTGTTAGAGGACTACCTTCTGGCCCCTACAAGAAGGAAGGACTCTGCAGGGCTTGTCAATTAGGCAAGCAAACTAAAACAGTTTTAAGTCACTTAATAAGAGTGATTCACCTAGGATATTGTATCTGTTACACATGGATCTATTTGGACCCATCACAGTACAAAGCCTAGGAGGAAATCCTACACTTTAGTAGTTGTAGATGACTTCTCTAGATTCACTTGGGTGTTCTTTCTAAGGAAGAAGTCTGATAACTTTAAGTGTCTGACAGAGTTTCTCAAATGTATACAGATTGAGTTCAATACTCACATTGCCCTGATCAGAAGTGATCATGGGACAGAGTTTGATTCTCTTCTTATGCAAGAGTTCTGTCAGAGTGAAGGGATCAGACCTACTTTCTCAGCTCCTAGAACTCTCAACAAAATGGGGTAGCTGAAAGGAAAAATAGAACCCTTATTGAATCTGCCACTACATTATTGTCAGATGCTCATCTACCTCTATCCTTTTGGGCAGAGGCAGTGAACACCTCCAACTATGTGCTGAACAGAAGTCTGATACATAAACTAAAGGGAAAGACTCCCTATGAATTACTCAAAGGGAAGAAACCTAAAGTTGACTATTTCAGAATTTTTGGTTGTATTTGCTACATTCACAATAATGACAAGAAATATCTAGCAAAATTTCAAGCCAAAGCTGATGAAGGAGTGTTTCTGGGATACTCCATTATCAGCAAAGCCTATAGGGTGTATAATAAATCATCTTTGAAAATTGAGGAATCTGTTCATATTTCTTTTGATGAAACTAACATGTCCTTCAAGGAGAAGATTTCTTCTACCATAGAACCTTTGCAGGAACTCTCTCTAGTTGAAGATATGAATAAGTTACAGGTTGCTCAAGAAGAAGAAAGCAGTGAAGATGAAGGGAATGCTTCACATATTGAAGCACAAATCTGAAGAGCCAATTGTTGTACCACAAGAGGAAAACAACAACAAGGTTGGTGAACAATCAACACCCCCTGTTGATTTAGTAACATCAAGAGACAATCCAATTTCCCAAATAATTGGAGAAATCTCAGCTGGTGTGGCAAACCAGAAGTCAGGTCAACCAAAACCTGTTGCACACCTGCTTCCTATCTCAAATTGAACCTCAGTCCATTCAAGATGCAGAGCAAGATCCACATTGGATCATTGCAATGCAAGAGGAATTGCATCAAATTGAGAGGAACAAAGTATGGGAACTAGTGCCAAGGCCTAAGGATCTTCCATTGTTGGAACAAAATGGGTTTCAGAAACAAACTGGATGATCAAGGAGTAATTATAAGGAACAAGGCAAGGCTAGTTGCTCAGGGATATTCTCAAGAAGAAGGAATTGACTACGACCAGACTTTTGCACCTGTTGCAAGATTGGAAGCCATCAGGATATTTCTAGCTTATTCAGCTTACAAAGGCTTCAAGGTTTATCAGATGGATGTCAAAAGTTCTTTCTTAAATGGAGACATCAAAGAGAAAGTCTATGTCAGACAACCTCCAGGTTTTATCTCTCCCACTCTTCCTGATTATGTTTTTAGACTAACAAAGCATTATATGGTCTCAAGTAAGCTCCTAGAGCATGGTATGAGACCCTAGCATGCTTTCTCTTGAAAAATGGTTTTATAAGGGTAGAGTAGACCAAACTCTTTTTATTAGAACTCATAAATCTCATACCCTACTAATACAATTTATGTAGACGATATCATTTTTGGTTCTACTGACTCAAAATTGTGCAGAAGGTTTTCTAACCTGATGCATTCTAAATTTGAGATGAGTAGCATGGGTGAGATATCCTTCTTCCTAGGATTGCAAGTCAAACAACATGCTGAAGGCATCTTTATTTCTCAAACCAAATATGCTAATGAACTGGTTAAGAATTTGGTATGTCTGAGGATCTTGTATGAAAACACCCATGCCTACCAATGCTGTATTGGATGCTGATGAACATGGGAAACCTGTTGATCAGACAACATATAGAGCAATGATTGGCTCTTTACTGTATCTTACAGCTAGTAGACCAGATATAATGTTTGCTAAATGTATATGTGCTAGGTTCCAAGTAAGCCCTAGAGAGTCACACCTAACATTAGTAAAGAGGATTCTCAGGTATGTTAAAAGTTGTCCAAATCTAGGCCTCTGGTATCCAAAAGATTTAGCATTGAGTTAACTGGATTCTCTGATGCTGATTATGCTGGATGCAGAATTGACAGGAAAAGCACCAGTGGAACTTGTCAGTTCCTGGTGATAGAGTTGTCTCTTGGTTTTGTAAGAAACAAACATCTGTGTCAACTTCAACTGCTGAAGCTGATATATGGCTGCAGGCAGTTGTTGTTTACAAATTTGTGGATCCAAAATCAACTCCTAGACTATGGATACAACTTAGAGAAGTCTAAAATCTTTTGTGACAACACAAGTGCTATTTTCATAGCTCAAAATCCAGTCCTCCATAGTAGGACAAAACACATAGAGATTAGGCCATCATTTCTTAAGGGATAATGTTGAAAAAACACAAAATTGAATTACAATATATCCCAACTGATTTACAAAGGAGATATTTTCACCAAGCCTTTGGATGAAAAAGAAACACACCTTCTTCCTTAATCAGTTAGGAGTGTTAGATGGAGGAAGCCTTAAATAATATCCAAGATTTTGAAAGCTTAAAATTGACCAAGACTAGGCAAACATTCTGATTTTCCTTGGTGTCTAGAATCTTTCTGTCTCTGAACTGCGCTCGACGATTTCCCTAAGATCGTCGAACGGAGATCGACGATTTCCAAAAATCGTCGAACTGAGTTCAGCGCCTCTCAGATAGTATGAACTATCTCTTTCGGTCAACGGATCGTCGAACGACGCTCGATGATCTTGTTCTCTGCACGATCGTCGAACGGAGCTCGACGCTCTCCAATATCGTCGAACGGAGATCGACGATGTTGAAAACTCTTCAGATTCCTTTAGAAGCCTCGATCGTCGAACTGAGTTCAACGATCTTTCCAATTCTGCGTCGAACCCTAATATAAAACTCATTTTTCGCCGTCGTTCTCTCTTGCGCTTTCAATTTCTCTGCAAGGATTTTCTTTCCTCCAAACAGTTCTACGCTTGGTCGTTTTGTTTGTTGAATTTTTGCAGGTACAATGGCTGTGTCCGTTGCAGTTTAGCCACAATGAAGTTCGATGCTGGATTCGACTTGATATGGATCTTTCAACCACCACCGATCAAATCTTCCAAGACATACTGGATTTATTCAAGGATCAGAATCTGTCTGCCCTCATGACCACTAGAATCAAGCTTGCCTCAGATGAGATAAAGGAGTGGGTCTATACTGCTCACAATCAAGACAACTCCACAATAGTTGGGTCCATTGCTGGAACTCAGGTACCTCTGACCCCACCATTCTAACAGAGGTTTTTGGTCTAAGAAATGGAGATGATACTGCTGAATTATCTGGAGAGGAGTTTTCTGACATGCTGCAGGATGGGTCATCCAGAGGGAAACCCTAGCAAGTTATTCAAGAGGAACCTGTCTGTTGAATACAGGTTCCTAGCAGATGTTGTAGGGAAGTGTACTGGCAAAGCACTCTGCACATGATACCATATCCAGATACCAGCTCTGCCTCATGGGAGCTCTGGTGGATAGAGAAGTTTGAACTGGGGAGAGGTCTCTCTTTGACCTAATCAAGAAGAAAAATAAACAAAAGTTTGTTAACTTTGGAAGGATTCTTGGAGTCTTCCTGCAGAACAGGTGCCCTGCTTGTTGGTCTCCTCTGGAGTGCACATAAATGCCTCCAAGAGACTCACCTGTGCCCTCTTTGGGCAAGTGGGACAGGCAAATCAGCAAGCCTGGCAGGCCCTCCTCAAGTGCTCCTTCAGGCACCAGGACTCAAAGAGTCACTCCCCCACAGGTCTCTCTCTGCTCCTGCAGATGACCTGACTGTTGCTGCTGCTGCCTCTTCTCCTCCTCAACTTCCAACCCTTCCTCTACCATCCACCATTCCAGCTCCATCCACCATTACCATCTCTATCTCATCTCCAACATCAATTCCATCTCCAGACACATTCTGCCTCCACAGTAGACCACTTCCACCCTCTGTTCTCATACCCTCCACCAGATGTCACCTCTTATCCCTCCATTCCATCTTTAACTCTCCTGGATGACTCCTATATGATGATTCCCCATCCTCTCCTACAGAATTTCCCTCCTCCTCACTTCATTCCAAGATCTCCTCCACCATATCATTGACCAACCAACTTTCACCCCATCCAATCCATCCCTTGTCCTCCATTTCCACTATCCCAACACCTGAGCCATCCATTCCACTCTCTAGCCCTCCACTTCCAGCATC